>DXKC01002864.1:0-11339 GCA_031170775.1 Cymbopogon citratus
CATAGCGGGCAAGGCCCCAGGCAGCTTCCTTCACGGCAAGCTCAGATGGACCGTTGGGGATGCTGACAACAGTGCGCCTGTCATAGAACTCACGTCAGACATGGGATCTATATTTGTCATGTAAATAACGACAGAAAGTAACTGTCAATGCAGCAGGGACCATGTTTCTCACCACTTGGCAAAGCGGGCACCAGCCTGGTAGTAGGCTGCTTCACGTGAAGCAAGGCCATCAAGACCTTGGCACCACGACTCGTTGTTGGAGCCAGCAAGTGGCACAAGACCCTGAGATCGAGCATAACTTCAGAGGTTTGCTGTTGCTTTCGATCTTGAAAGAGACAGTCACACTCCAACAAATCTAGCTTCTAGCTAAGAACCTACAACACATGTCACGTGTCGGTTCGGAGTCTACAACATACCTTGTCGACCTTGATACCAGGCACGATTCCCTGCTCATTAAGGACGTCAACAATCTTCTTGCCATCAACAGTTGACTGGTAGAGGGTCTCCTCGAAGAGGATAGCACCAGAGATGTACTGTCCCAGGCCTGGGGCACTGACAAGGAGGGTCCTGTAAGCCTGGCGGTTGGCCTCAGTGTTCTCAAGGCCAATGGAATCGAGCCTCTTGCCGCAGGTAGCGTTCGACTCATCCATGGCAAGGATACCTCTTCCTGGTGATGCAACGGTTTTCTGCAGTAAGAAGTATAACTTATGATATTCTGAACCATAAATGAAATGATCATAATAACTTTCTTTTCTCAATAGAAAAGAACAGTTACTTTTTCCAAGTTGATGAATTGTGCTTTCAGAAGTTTGAGATCATATCAAGTCACACAGAACTTAAGCAGGACCTTTCTAAGTTATCTAAAATGTAACTGAACTAGCTAGCTTGTAGTCATCAAAATTATGTGTGGGGCCTATACTGGTGTTGACATGTGCCAGCCCAATATGCATATTATTCCTAGATGTCTAGTTCACAAAATCATCTCCTGCTGAACATTGCAAGTTCCTAAACCAGTGCAAGGAGAGAATGCTGATTTAGACTAGCATATCTGCATAAATAAATGAGTAATAATATGGGACTAAACTGTCAAATGGGTTACCTTTCCCAATGAATCTTCAAACTTGCATTAGTTAATTCATGATAAACATTTGAAATAAGTTGTTTGAGACAGTGCCTATGCCATTTTTCTATTCGTACTAAAAAGTTTCTGCAAGTTAATAACATAAAACTAGCATAGTAGTAAGCGCATAATTTTACTGCTGGTGTTCAGAAACAATACCGCGGTTTGGACAAGCTCATCAGCATAGGCACTAGCACGGACAACCATGGAGACAGTCACCGGCTTGGGAGCTGCAGCCTGGCGCGTGGCACCCCATTCAGCCTTCTTGGAAAGGAAAGACGACTTGAGGAGAGTAGCAGATGCCATTGCTCTGGTTCTGAAGGTAAACGAGGAGATCTGGTGCTACCCTCTGTTTGATGACACACAATCTTTCCTTAGGGGGTTGAGACTGAGAAGTGGTGCAGCAGCTGCATATAAGGTCGTGCACCTGGGGGCACACAAGGACAAGGGATATGAGATGTGTGGTGGAGACTGGCCTTCTGGAAATGAATGGCTGTGCTTTGGTTGCTGCAAACAGCCAATCCTCTTGCCACCCTCTCTTTTGTCCTGTCTCTGGCACATGTATTTTCCCTTCTCTTTTTCTGTGTATACCATGTAAAATTTGCAAAAGAAACATTTTCCTATTTGCGCGATGACGACGTCATCCAAAAATATCAGAAGTGAAAAATATCGGATGTGCATTATTGACCTTAAGATGGATCCTGCCTGATGAGGAAATCTGGGTTTCTGTGGGTGGATTTCACCAACAACTGCTGCCCATTCGTGTCTACCAACGGCAGAGATGTCCTGACAGATTGCATCCGTTAAAATTGCCCAGTTGTCGGTTATTCCATGAAATACATCATATTTTCCAGTCAATATTTTGGTGGTAAGAAACTCCAGCTCTGAGTTGTTTGCTGGATGCTGCAGGGTTCCTTCTGTGACACACTTCTGTTCCTAGCTCCCAAAGGCAGAATTACTGGTGCCTGCTTCTCGGGCCTGCACAAAGGACAACAACCACTAATTTTGAAACGTCTCAACCAAGATGCCAACATGAGTATATTCCACGTACAGCAGTATAGCATATTCTGGAAGATCATTTGTGATGATTTTCCAAGGAATTTTCTTTTCTCATGGGCTTACAAAAGAGAACTGACATTGCCTATCACTATACCGTAAAAATTAATAAACCAGCTACAAGATAATAGAGAAAGGATAAACAAATATCAAACTTTGCATAGTGAAAGTAGTTGCGTTCAGTAAATAGGAGAAAAGGAAATATAACAGTTGCAAGTTTATTTGATACCAGCGAGCAAATTGGCCACATATGGAACCTATTATTGATCTCCATGATGACGAAAAACACATAGTGTCATGAAAGTGATTTCACTATCGAATAACAATGACCTCCATGACAACGAAAGAAACAAAGTGCCAAAGTGCCATGAAAGTGGTTTCACTATTGAATAACAAAAGGCTGAACAACTGCAAAATGTTTACAAGCACATGATTTTGGTCAGACAGGGATTTCAGAATTACATAAAAAATCGGATGGACCGCTACAACTCCTGACTTCAGAGAAATGTCACTTTCAGGGCTGATGCGTATAGAACTTTTTCAATGAAAAGAAATAATAGTATAATACAAAATAAAAAAATTCAGTTTCGCCAAGATGCTATGCATACCATTTTTTAACACACCCAAAAATTGGATCCTCATTGACAGAATCATATTATATTGTCTAACTTCAACTTGAAGCATCAAAAACTCTCTGTTATCACAGCTTTCAATTATGGTTGACCAAAAAATTGCACAAAGATCTATTTTATGTTGTATTCCAATTATCAATTTTTGGAACTGATAGGAAATTGAGTCACATGAAGCACAAATTTCATCCTTCCTTGATATAATGTAACCATCCCTTTAGATGAACATACAACCAGTGAAATAATCACTTCACACACTCAATATATTCAGCATCAACTGTAGGCAAGCAGTTGAATTTACTGGGCATAGTGAAAGTAGTTGCCATAGTACCAAGCAGTAAATTTATGCCCAGTACTATGGCATATATCACCAAAGAGGTTGTTGGCATCTGAACGAGTAGGAATTGCACAATCTTTGTTGGATGTGTCTCTGTAAATATCAATCCCCAGGTAACAGAAACTGGCTCACAGATAACAGGGAAGCCAAAGATTAACCCATGTCTTCACCTCTCTCTTGTCCTTATACAAGACGTAAAGCACTTCTGTTTCCTCTTTACAGGTTTATGAAAGTTTCCAAAACAAGGAAATCCTGATGAAATAGGTGCTGAATTCATTCCTCATAGAGATGACTGTGACAAACATAAACTACCTGCATGCTTCAGCAAATTCTCTTGTTCAGTTCTGTTCCTTTAGAAACCTCACTGATTGGTTTCCCACAAGCTTCTTCAGCCGCCTCACAAGCAGTATTAGACAAAAGTGTCAGAAGCTTTTGCCTGAGCAACGGTGATAACTTGTCACAACCTGTCAATGGCTCCAATGACGGAACCACTCCTTTCTTCACCAGGACCCCAAAGGCACTCCTCATACAGCGTGCAATCGCCTCTTTCCTCTGCACATCATAGTTGTCAATCAGAAGAAACAAGAACTCAAGCAGCATGTTCGTGATATCGGTGTACTGAGATGCTGAGTTCACCATCAGGAGCATAGCAGGTTCAATATTCATGACACTACCCCTCCCCTCCTCGAAGAACAACCAGTCATAGAACAGCGCCAGCTTCGCATTCGCCACCACATAACCCTTGCTGCAGCTCGTCAGCAGCCAACCTACGACCGCCCAGCGAGCAATGACACCGGATTGCATGACCTCATTGGTTGGGTGGTACCCGCAGCATATGAACCGCACAATGTCAGGGATCCTCTCCTCCCCTCCAGGCACCATCAGGTGCTTCCTTGCGAACCACAGCTGGTACCTCTTCTGATCCCCCCACTTCACATTGTTCATCATGAACAAGAGCTGTGTCTCCATCTCTGACGTGATGGCAACCGCCGGGCACCACCGGGGTGTGCCGATCCGGTAGACATCGGCAGCACGGTCAAGAATCAAGTCTCTCCACAGCAGCTGGAACTCCGGCACAAGCGCCAGCTCGTGGAGTGACCTCACAAGGTCCCTTCCGAGCAATGCACACACTTGGAAGTGATCCCGCAGCACGGAGACGCAGAAATCCACCAGCCTTCCCCTGCACTCCTGCAGATTTTCGGCACCCTCGCACTCCTTGCAGTCCTTGCACTCGACGCCGCCTGCGGCCGGAGCGAGGCGGTTCCTGGATAGGAATCGGAGGAAGGCGAAGACGGCGGTGGCGAGGAGCTGGGGCTCTTCGTCGGCGAGAAACGGGGCGTGCTCGTGCACGACCTCGAGCAGGCGGGCGTCCCCGGGGAACGGCACGCGGCGGAGGAGGGAGGCGAGGAGGGGCGCGAACCCGGGCGCCGCGGCGCGGGCGAGTTCGGAGGCGGCGAGGAGGAGGCGCGCGCGGGGGTGGGGGAGGAGGAGCGGGAACGGGAGGGAGAGGAGCGCGGACGCGAAGGCGTGGTAGAAGCCTGGGAAGCGCGCACCGGCGGCGTGGAGGACGACGAGGAGACGCCGCGGGAGCGGGGGAGGATCGGTGAGGAAGGCGAAGGCGAGGGCGTGGGGGAGGTGCGGCGAGGAGAGGTCGGCGGGAGACGGGGATGGGGTGGGGAGGAGGAGGTGCGCGGCGTGGAAGGGGTGTTCCGGGGAGGAGGCGGACGATGGGCGCGGGTGGTGGTCGCCGCCGGCGAGGAGGCGCGGGGGAGCGGGAGACGGCGGCGGCGGCATTTGGGAGGACCGGAGGAAGAAGATTGATTTCCCCGGCGGCGAGGATTCTGGTAGGCCTCGTCCTATGATGGACCAAATTTCTTCATGGGCCGGCCCAAGTGGCAGGGCAAAACAACTGGGTATTAATTTCTTAACGGGCTTTTATCACAGGTAACAGATACAAGAATCGTAGTTTTCTATTTCTCAAAAAAAAAACAAAAAAATGGAGTTTCTGAACAAAAAAAGATGAGGATGTGGATGACAAGTCATCCCAAATTTTCCTAAAAAAAAGTGATCCTAAAAAAGATGACAAATTCTCAAAAAAAACATAGATGATGAAAAGGGAGTTACTAAATCTATCCCAAAAAGAATGTAAATCATGTTTTTGAAAAGTAAAAAAATATTTATGTTTAACTAATTCTATAGAACGTATTATCTACATTTTAATCTTCTATTTATACGAAAATATATTCTATAAATAACCAAGCTATACTTGTGACACATCATAAACATCAATACTTTTTTTATTTGTATTTGGTCTAAATTATGAATCTTCGACTCTTCAAGATACGAGGATTACATTAATATTGGGACGGAGAGAGTATCAAACATTCAAGCGGCATGTATATTTATGTATATTATATTTCTTATTAGTTTATGTCCATATAAGAAAACAATGAGAAATATTAGAAACTACAGAGAGAAGTAGGTGGAGCGGCGCCCGTGGAAAAAGCAAGCAAGAAAATCTATTAAAAAAACTAACGGAAAGAAGTAAAAAAATACAGAGGCAACATGCAAAATCAAAAAAAAAAAAAACTCAAGAACAAGGAAAAATCCCACGTGCGGAAGGCGACCACAGAAAGGGACTCCAACGGAGGAGACACGCATGAATTAAGACGAAGTAAACGGTGAGTACGTATAGACCGGCGGTGGACACATATGAACGAACGCGTCCTGGTCCATCGCCTGGCCGGGGATCGTCGCAAACTCGCAGTGGACGACGAATCGGGGCAGGACGTCGTCGTCGCGATCGACCACGCGCTGGACGCCATGGGAGGCCGTGACGGCTGGGAACGAACAAGCCAGTGGACAAGGTAACGACAGGTTCGCGGCCGTCCGGAAATCGGCGAGACAGTGGCAGCGGCTGATGCTGAGCAGAACACCCGTGCATCACGCAACAGGTAACGACAAGGTCAAGCTCTGCTGGTCTGGGGAACGAACGTCCTTCTCTCGATTTCTGCGCTCTGCTCTCCTCTGGGCTCTCTCTCTCGTGCCTTGATTAGCAGCAGGTTCTTGTTTTATTTCTTGCTCGGTTATTGGGTACTATATACTACAAGGCTTTCAGGATCTACTATTTGTGGCAGAACCTGAATTTGAAATGTGAGCTTACAAATAAACATGTTTTTCGTTTTCACAGTGGTATGTTACTACTATGGTACTGTATCTTTTTTTATTTTTGTGAAACTACTATGGTACTATACTTATCTTGGTTGTTCTGATTTCTCACATAAAAAAAACTGAATTCATATGTTTATATGCTAATTGTTACTTATTCATGTTTTATTCTCATAAACTTATAGTATGTTTATAGGCTGGAGAGCCCAGTTAGGCTCGACCAATACCAAATTCGCCCAGTTTTGCGTGTTACTATGAGGAATTTGAAGGCACTGTATAGCATTCATTTTTTGAGTTGTGTTCCAAGTTGTGTTAGTAGTGCTTACAGTCAACAGGCAAACTTAGGTGACTTGAAACTAGCCCGCACAGCGTCAAGGTTCTATATGTTAATGGTTGGACACTTTGGTGAAGAGTGATAGAGTAATGCACTACAAACAGAATGTTCACATGGATTGATTCTTGCTATATAACAAAATTGTGATAGAATATATTTTTAGTTTCTCAGCATACTAAACTCCCGAAAGGCTAAAATACTCAGAACGTGCTCTATAACATCGGCCCTTCTTGTAATTAAAAAAAAAAGAAAGAAAATCAAGGTAGGATAGGTCTGTTGGTGGACCAAATGTCTTAGTAGGCCTCGGTGGAGGCCCAAGTAATGTTTCTAAAAAAAACATATCAGCAGTAAATTTTACCAACTGTAAAAAAAATTGTACTCTATCTTTAAAAATACAGATTACAATTAAATTGATTATTTTATATTATTATATATCTGATTCATCTAGGCATACCATTTTTTACTTTTACTGGTTCTTCTCGGTGTCATATTTTTAAACCCATTCTTCTAATTTTCTGATCAATATAGATTAAGAGGTCCCCACATCACAAGTCCATTTAAATTTATCCTAAAATAGATTTAATTTAACTTGAAAAACCATATCTATACAAATACAAATATGTTATCATAAATTTAAAGAGTTACGCAGCATAGTTCTGTTTACAATAAATAGTTCTAGAAATGTTAATCCTGTGTTTTCTACCGATATTAATTACAGATATTTACTGTTATCTATTAACTATAGATATTGATGGTGAAAGTTAATAACAGTATAGGTCGTAGAACAGAAAAAAAGCAATCATCGAAGAATTTAGAGAAAGAAATTGCCATTTAATATCAACTAAACTGACACTTAACAGCAGAGAAGTTGTACTTCTAGGGACTAAGTAATGCTTAGACCATGTTCAATCTTCATCGACAGTTATACATATATAAGCAGTTGATCATAGTAACCACATTGTACCATCCCTCTTCTCTAGTTGATACCACCAGTACTATGAAAATTCTCCAGCATCTTAGTACTACCACAGGACAACCACTCAACATCTCATAATAGGCCAGCAGATCAGCGCACCCAAAAACTTCAGATGCCATGAGAATGTACCCGACAAGGCCTTCCAATACGCGCTAGGTTTTGCTGGGATTCAAGAGTTCGCCAAGATTCAAGTGCAAGCTGTTCCTCATGGTTCTCCTTCCTGTTGCACCAGCATTGCCCTTCCTCATCATCGCTGTGAACTCGCTGTAGTCGATTTGACCATCCTGAAGTGGAATACCATATCAAAATTCAGTGTTGAACAATCAAAACCAAGATTTATGGATGCAATTAAAACATAGAGAGTAGATTATTATAAATATGAAAGGGACTAACATTGTTCTGGTCAATATCTTTAATCATATCCTCGAGGTGGACGTCATCAAGACCAAATTCACGACATGCTTGTGACAGCTCATCAATGGTTATAAAGCCACTTCCATCTTTGTCAAAAAATGAGAACGCTGAAACCAAGTTTTCCTCCCTCTCCAGCTTATTCATGTGCAATGTAGCTGCAATGAATTCACCGTAGTCAATGGTTCCACTGTTATCAATATCAGCCTGAAACAAATGTACCAAAGGAAAAAATCAATATCCACAGAGCATATCTGCAAGGAATTATGATTGAACTAGTAAAAGTAAAAGGCTGGAGGAGCACTTACTGCTTCCATTAGAGCCTGGATTTCGTTCTCCGTCAATTCAGAGCCTACCCTTTTCAAGCCATCTTTCAGCTCATCAAATGTTATAGTCCCACTATTGTCAGTATCAATCATCTTGAACAACTCCTTGAGGCCTCCAATCTCTTCCTCAGACAGGCTTTCTGCAATAACCTGAATATTGAAAAGATGCATTCAGTATGTCATTTTTTTAAGATGGTAACTGCAAGTTTCGTGTTATGTACTGAGCATTAGAGGCATTCTGCAACCCCCGTGACACATAGTCCCAATTAATAAATTTGTAGCTAATAATTACCAAGTAAAATGACAGAAAAACAAAGGCAATGGAGGAAGCCATATCCAATATCTATAATGTTTTGCTTTGATAGCATTCAAAAAACCTGGATGGAACATAGTGAACATTGTGACACAGACACAGGGGTAAAATTAAGCATGAGATCAGACATATGAGTATGACTATCAATCTGTCTGAGCTCTACTAGATTGTATTTGGTTAGAGAATAAAGCACCACCTCAGAGTGATCATGATAGAGAATCAACTACAGTCCAACAGTTAGATTCTTTCAGACAGAATGGGAAAACAGAGTCATTTATGGAGCGGACTTTGGTATATCAAGAAATAGAGATCATGCTAACATTAACGTATACAATGCCTTAACTATTAGGGTCCACATAAAACCAAATGGTATAGAATCAGATATCACATCAAATAAGGACAAGTAAATATACATACCCTTAATGCCATCTTCTTGAGCTTGTTCATTGCCGAAAAATGCTTCAGCCTTGACAGAACAGCTGAATCAATAGGCTTATCAGGTGCCACGGCATCATCAACAATCCATGGGTGGCCTAACATAGTGGCATAGACAATGCTATTATTATGAGGGGAAAAAATGGATATACCATGTATCACCCAGGAAATGTATCCACATTCCAGCCTAGATGAGGGAAGGACTGTACTTACAGAGAACCTCATGAGCACTAAATCTCTTTTTAGGATCCCGAGTAAGCATATTGCGGACCAGATCCTTAGCACTATCAGAAATACTAGGCCAGGGCTCAGATTCAAAATCAAGTTTGCCTCGCAGAATCTGCCTGAAGATTCCAGCCTCAGTTTCTGAAAGAAGAAAATCATATAACAGAATGGGAAACATGTGAATTTGCAGTGACAAACGAACTTGATGGTTTGAATGACAGATACATTACCTGCCCAAAATGGAGGGACACCACAAAGCAAAATGTACAGAATTACCCCAGCACTCCACACATCAGCTTCTGGACCATAGCATTTCTGAAGTACCTCTGGTGCGACATAGTAAGGGCTTCCAACAACATCAGAGAATTTATCACCTGGGGAAATGGAAATGAGCAGCTTGCATCATCAAGAATCTTAGCACAAGGAGCACTGAGAACATCAAGCAACACAAGAGTCAAACCGATTACAATTTATAATGCAAGTACCATTGTACCAAACATAAAAAATAGAAGCTCATAAATCACTATCCTAAAACCACAAATGGCTCCGTGTAAGCTTCTATTAACAGTTTCAGTAACTCATTCTGATACCATTCCAAAACAATACTGGGAGCCTTTAACATGGCTTAGCGTCTTTTCTCTACCATACTCGTCAAATCAAATAATAACATCAATGACTTATCATAAATATACGATAGATAGCATTCTCATACTGTGAAACAAACGAGCAGAAAGCACTAATACCAAATCCATCAGACTTGACCGCTACATTATATCAAGTGTCATTGTTTTAATAACAAACTAAAAAGGTCAATCTCACACAGCAATTAACCACCTTGAATCAAAACTATCAACGGAAAGTAAACAGCAGCAGTTGACCAACCAAATCGAGCAATGTAAAAGCAAAGAAACCCACTGCATACCAGGCTTGTAGAACATGGAGAGCCCAAAGTCAGTGGCTTTGAGCGGGGCTTCCTCAGCGGCACTAGCAAAGAGAAAATTCTCCGGCTTAAGGTCCCGGTGCATGACGCCAAGCGAGTGGCATCCCTCCACAACCCCAACAATGGTCTTGATGAGCTTAGCCGCGGCGCGCTCACTGTAGTGCCCCTTGGCGACGATGCGGTCGAAGAGCTCCCCGCCGGCGCAGAGCTCCATGACGATGTGGACGAAGAGCGCGTCCTCGTAGGCGCCGCGGATGCGCACCACGTTTGGGTGCTCCGAGAGGTGGTGCATGATCTGGATCTCGCGGTACACGTCCTCGTAGTCCTCCCTGCACAGCAGCTTGCGCTTGGGGATGGACTTGCACGCGTACTCGCCGCCGCCGCCGCCGCCGCTGTCGGCCTTGGCCACGCACGCGTACGTGGTGCCGAACTGACCCTGCCCGAGCTTCTTGCCGATGCGGTAGTGGTCCCGCACGTTCGCCGTCTTGTACGGCAGCACGGACGCCGGCCGCCCCGACGACGGCGCCGGCGCCGTCACCGGCTGCGGCAGCGGCAGCTTCGCCTTGGCATTGCCGGCGTCCCCGCTCGGGTCCGGCTGCATTGGTGCGCCCCAGGTGTACGCTCCTCCGGATCAAGAACCGTGCCGAGGCCGCCGCCGCAGGAAACGGAAGCCTGTTCTTGGACAAGGAACCGGAAAACCCGGAGAAAAAAGTAAGAAATTTTGGGGACACGGCGGTGACGAACCGGTCAAATCGAAAGGGAAGAGAAACCCACCTCTCTTGCCTCGAATTCCTGCAACTCCTCCCAAGGATTTCCAGGGGCTGGACTCTGGAGACGGAAGAACAGGGGAAGACGAAGATCTTGGAGCGCGTGGGGAGACAGAGGAGCCCTCAGCTGCCGATTGAGATCGAGAGCCGAGCAAACGAACGAAGCTTTATGCGAGGTTTATCTGCGACAAAGCCACGAGCAGAGCAGAAACGGCAGCTGGAGCAAGGGGGGAGAAGAAATCTGTGCTCTCACTTTCTCAGGTGTCACATGGGGAAGATGTGCAAGCACCAAAAGAAAAGGG
>DXKC01002866.1:0-11271 GCA_031170775.1 Cymbopogon citratus
TGATATTGTCTATATAAGGGTATAACATCAAGTAACAACAAACAATGAGTTGGCATATTTAACCTTTTGTTGGTTAGAATAAAAAATTGTTACACCTCTATTTTAAGTTGTTTTGTTCTTTATTTATGTTGTAGCTATTGTTGTGTGTACTTAGTTATACATTATGTCTAGATACATAGTAAAATCAATGAATCTAGAAAAATTAAAACATCTAATAATTTAGAACTGAGAATACAGCTCATATAAAAGCTCATAAAATTCTTAAAAGACAGCTTTATAAAAATATGTCTATATTAATTAACTACCTAAAAAGTAGGTGTCATTATAGGTTATTTTATATGCCACATTCAGGACGTGCGAGCGACGGCGTGGTGATGTGCAAAAAGCGGCATGGCGGTGTGCGCGATCCGTTCCTTGGGATCTGTGGGCCGACCCTAACCAATAGACTCAGGCCATATCTACAATCCATCCCTTCTATAGAACAATCTAATCCAATTAGATCATTTTTCGTATATAGTCCATTTGGAATCCTTGATAGTCCAGCCCTTGGATTTAGAGAGCCTATTCCGAGGGCTACATCTATCTCTAGCGCCAATCCAATACGCCCACCTTGACTTGTCAGGTTTAGAGAGATCAGCGAGGAAAGTCGCAATGCTAAAAAAAAAATCTATACCTGTTAATTTAAACACTACACATTAAAACTATGTTCCCAATAAATATTTTCTACATAACATTTTTTTGGGCTAATCATGTCTTATCTCTCCATATATCAATCACATCTCTTCAATCTTCACGTCTTATATAAACATGATTACTTATTAAAAAAACTATTTCCTCATCTATCTTTTCTTTTAAAACCCGAAACCCCACACATGCTCAAGAGGGACCTCGCTGGGCCGTATGGTGGTGATGGGCTTCCTTTAGCTATCATGGCCGCTCAATAGCTTTGTTGTCGTCAATCTACAGGCCATACAACAGCAACAAAGAGATAGTAGATGGAAAGAGATAGAATACAAGATGCAGTAGATTTTTTTATCAATTGGATAGGTGGGTACTCAATTATTGGTCATGATCTTCTTATATAAATAGTATATAAATAGAGGGGGTGATTTTATTCCAGTAGAAAATATTTTCTAGAGAAATTCAAAACAATATGCAACTTTAACACGAGATGGATTTCCAAAAAAAAAAAAAAACACGAATGGGTTGGGACTACCAAAACCTGCCTGGATCGGTTACATAGGACCACGTGACCTTGCAGTGCTGCAAAGCTTTGTTCTTCATGTAGGAGTACTCTTTTCTCATCACCTCAAATGCCTAAAGGATCCCCATTTATCTAAACCTCATGCATGATTGTCCTGCGTGGAAGCTCATAGCTCCACACGACAATGACATTTATATTTTAACTTGATTCAAATCAAATGGCATGCCAACAGGACATTTGATTCTGAATACATGAAATGTAACAGGTTGAATTTCAAAAACATAGCTAAACTCGTGCTCAATCAAGAGCCAAGAAAAAATCTCAGAAAAAGAGCCCAAGAATATGAATGAAAGGTAGAGTGCTCGTGAGAGAAATGATTCTATTCACGATCTTGATCTCTCACGTCCTGGCATAAGGGAGTAGCGGAAATCCCAAAGAAATTGTGCTGAAAATCACAATAGCACAAAATCATGCCACCAAGAGAGGAAGATTGGAGCGCAAAAAAATCAAATCAACGGGGGCTTGGATTATGTCTTGAATTCACCTACAGGGTCATTGATGCCATCCTCTATCCTCCAACTGTAGTGAAGAACTAGGAGACACAATCCCTCTACTCCTGCCCTCTAATCCTTGATGAATCCTTTGCTAGGCCAGATGCAAATGACAGTAGGGTTAAGGTTTGGTTTATCACGAGCCATCCCTCATACCCACAAGATACATCAAAGCCTGTATGAAACTAGTACTTTGACAAGTGCCAAACTCATGATGCAATGAGCTAATTCCAAGAATATTCGTCCAAATTACTTTTACAACACATTTACATGTTTACCAATGTTCTGGATCAACATCCCACAAAAAGATGTTTTGCCTCCACAGTGCTATTTACAGTTCTCGTGTGATGCAGCTGCAGAGACTGACCACACGTGGTTCCCAAACCCTCTTCTATGATTGTTCATATGTTATTACGCTCCAGACTGCAACAGATAACCATGTACCTACACAAACAGACCTGCACATCCATACTATTTAAATGAATCCACCACATCCCCTCTCTGCCAAAATGAGTCAAAGCCATAGCCCAACTCAGCCAGCTCCTGCATGGAACTATAAAACATAAACATCGAACTAGCTACCAGGAGCAGGAAGTGGAGACAATACTGCATTCTGATCATCCCCAGCTCCTTACCTAGGTTTCCCTTGACTCTGATCTTGGCAAAGAGTCTTGCCTCGTTAACTCATAGTTTGACTCCGGACTGAGGTTCCTTGTGCTGACACGCATTGAGCACAGGAAGAAAAACGAAGAAGTATAAATGGTTATGTGCCATATGCTGCAAGAGGGGGAAATTATGTTAATTAGTAGTGGTATAAATAACAATAAGCTAGAAAATATAGCAGTGAAACAGACAGCTATAAACAAATATAGTGATAAAGTCAGAGCCACCACAAGCTTTCCAACTTGATGTTATGTGTAACAAGGGAAAGTGATGCTTCCACACCTGTGCCAAATCCAATAGTTGCTATTCGATTCCAGCTTCCAGCTGATAGCCGCAGAAGACAATGTCATGAAACCCAAAAGTAAAAATATCCAACGGAAGCGTTTGTTCAACATCTCCAGAGTATTCTGGAACAAAGTTCTGAAGTTTGGCCAACTACACAAAAGAATAACAACATGACAACTGAGTCATCCCACTGAAGGAAATGCTGGACATTGAGTTGTTAATTATGCATTCATCATAAACCTAAGCACAAAAGGGCATAGAATATGTGCCAAAAACAAAAATATATGCATGTGAGGAATTTCCATTTAAAGACTAAACTAAAACACGATACATAGTAGGTGATATTTCATAACACCATGTGTAATACAAGCAAGTTACCTTTGAGGCATATTAAGATTAATTCGTGAGGACCAGCATATAAACCTTCGTGCTGTAGAGAACTCCAATATCCACCCCATAAGCAGGCCAAGAGAACCAATGGCAATAACGATTCCAATATTTGCAGATCTGAGACGATAACTCCATCAGACACCTTAAATTCACTTAGTATTTTGAAGAAAAAAATGTAACCTACAATCTGTGTACCTAGTCGCACCAGTTGCAGCTAAAAGAGCCGTGAGGATAAACACAGCAGTATGTATTGCTCTCTTCGAAGCTTCATCAATTGTAGCCATATATATGAATGTACCCACAACAGCCATGAAGGAAAGCCAGAAGTCCAAAAACTGGACTCAGATACAATATAATAGAATAGAAGAAATGTGAATAATTAGAAAGTCAAGCAAATGGGATTTTGACACAATCAACAGAATTGGTAAAACAAATGTATTTGGTCAACCTTGATGTGGATTGACATGACCAGTAGTGATGAATACCGGTACCATGCTCAACAATTTTTACACTAGCATTCAACAAGTGGCTGCTAAGTAGCTTACCTGCAATACACGAAAAGATAGAATGCACCAGGTGCCAACATCACATGAATGGTATAATGCACTGGAAATTCCACTAGATGTGTAGAGAATCCATTCTGCAAATGCCTTGGTGGCAAGGGAAAAAAAAAGTTAGCATCTGGTCAAACAAAGCTCATGCATTCTATAATAAATTAAATTAAAATGTTTAGCTTCCTTATGGAGTACATTTTCTTTCATCTGTCCATAACAGAAGTTTGAAGATAAGATGAAAGCCAACTGATGGGTACAAGACAGCCTTCTTTCATCTGACACCGATAGTTCCTAAGAATTTCACTACCAACTAGAAACACTACTTACTTTTTGTGTAATCAATTTAAGACCCCAAGGCCCATGGATTTGCAATATACACTGATGATTCCAATAGGCAACGGCTTGAAACTAAGCATGTTTATCTATCAAACATGTATGCGTGAATGAATTAAAAAAGTTGTTTTGCCTCGCTGGCATGCCTTCCACAAAATAATATGGAGAGGGACCACATCCACTGAACACCCTGTGCCCACAAGAAAACAATGACAGGAGACAAAAAAATGTTTTGGGGCTACAGTTGACCCACTTCTACAAACTTGGGGACATGAATATCTAGTTTTTAAGCTTATGGAGATACAGAAACCACCATGCATTGTAGATAGTAGCCACCTATGACGCAGAATCAAGAAAAAATACTGGTCATAACTGAAAGTCAAACAGGTCATGTCAGGCCACAATGACAGTAGATGAAAAACATACCTTTTGTCGGAGGGCCCAGAAGGCAGGTAAAATAGCTGCAGCATTTGATGCGATTAGAAAAACAGACTGCCAAATGTGCCCTACATATAGATGTGACCATTTTAGACTATAATTGCAAAAGCATGCATCACAGCTAGCAACTGGTTCAGAACTGTTTTTTGAAAGATACTGGCTCAGAACTGTTATTGCACAAAGGAACTATCTCATTGAAAATATCTGCAGCCTAAAAACACAGAATTTGGACATGTGATTCCAACTACATTTGACAAATCTTTGGTGTGCACTGGTTTATTTCTTTCATTTAGCATCCTTTGTACATTTTTCTGGCACAGTTTGACTCGTCTTGGTTTGCACTGCTGCGAAAGGGCATGCAACCTAGTGGGCGCAGCACCTCAGGTCCTTGGTTCAAGTCCTCGTGGGAGAGAATTTAAACAGACCCAATAAGAAACACTCCATCTTCTAAGTGCAATGCCGTGGGGACAGTCTTTCTCCCGCAGGTAAGGTTTTATTATTAGCTGCATTGTTAATCACTTTCAATAATTGAAAAATTAAAACAATGCAGTTTGAAAAATCAGTTTTTTAGTTCTCAATAGTTCATCAACTGTGCAAATTTGGTGGATCTTTGATCTATAAAAGTCCCAAGTCAGGCACAAACACAAACTTAGATTCATACCTTACAGAAAGGCATTTTAGTAGCGTTACACTGCAATTCTTTGCTTAAGTAAACAACAAGGTTAAGCAGCTGAAGGGAAGCCGAGCTTTCAAGTAGAGCGAAAGTAGCTGGAGGACGCTGAGTGTGAGTAATGAATCTCAATAAGCTAGCCAATGGTTGAGACAAAACATGACCTCAGCGGTGTGGAAATTTTTTAAATTTATTCCAAGTCCGCCAGCCCCAGCGGTGAAGCTGCTCTTCTGCGTTGCGTGCTATATGACTTGGGCCCCTAGTTTACTGATAGTTGAAATTTGTGAAACGACATGCTTCTTCTGCATGCCAATCTAACTATAGAAAACTTCACAAGAAACCATTACCTTAAAATGACATAAAGTTGAAAATCTTAATATTTTCCATATTAAAGAGTATCACCACCATTCCAAATTGAGTTGTTTTGGCTTTCCTAGGTACATAGAAATTGACAAACATAGCAAAACTTATGTACATAAACAAGCCAAAACGACTCATAATTTGAAACAGATGGAATATGTATTAAAAGTTTGACATTTGTAATGTCCAAAACCTATTTCAGCGGGGAAGACAATAATACACATTGTTCCATAATAAGATTTTTAAAACGAGACATGAAAGTAATTACCATTAGGGGAAACTAGCTCATCATTGCAATCAAACCCACCATGATCACGATCACATGTGCAGAAGCTGAAAGGAATGAAAAGATTATCACAAGAGCTACAAGATATACCTTTTGTATGGCCTTACCTTGAAAATCAAGTACTAAAGAGTAAAACCACTGAAACATAGGAAAATTTTCACAACAGAACATCCTTATAAATCACCTGTAAAAAGTCAGCCCACTTTCATCAACTGATGAATGGCATACACCTTTCTGATTGCAGTTTCTATGGCATCCCTGAAGAGATACAGACATGTATGTCTGAGAATTTGCTGTATCACTTGGATGCTTCACCCCAAAGCACCAAGTTCCCTCTTTAGCATAAAAAATTGATAGATCCATGTCTGAATTCGTGGAATTCTGTAATGAAAAAAATACTGAACCATTACTGCTGCTTGCCCTACTGGCATAATAATCCCAAGTATCATTAGATGGTAAGCCACCATATTTCGAGTACAACTCGTAGTTTATTTCTTTATCTGACTTCAGCTGGACATGGATAAGTGCACCAGCTGAACCTTGAGGAATATCCAAAAAGAAATATGTCCATGCAAACTGCTCAATGGACGAGTTGCTTAAAAATTGTTCCAAGTAGAAGTGGCTGTCTTCCAGTGATGCTCTTTCATCAGTAGGAACATAATATGACTCAAAAGGGACAGAAGGATTTCTCTTAGGAACCCTCTGCATGTAGGAAGAATATTTGATTAGCAAAGATGTATTGACAGGGAAAGAAAACATACAGCCACAAAGCGTTCACAACATCAGTCTTAAATGAACATTTATCTAATGTTAGTAGCTGTTTTGTATATTTCAACAAAGAAAAGGGAAATTCACAAACCACATTTTTCGCTATAGCTATAGCCGGTGGTTTATTCACATTTTTGGCACATTTAAAAGTCTTGTTTCTGAGTGGGAAACGTGTTTCATCCACTAAATGGAAAACACCGCTTGATTCAAGTTCAGGTGTTTTGCAAAGAGATTGGGTACATTCTCTACTTTTCCTAAACAACTTGCTAACTTGTACAAACTTTTCAGAGCATCAAACTTGATATAATACAAAGCCAAAGGTCCTGAGGTCAAAACTTGAGCAAAAATTTTAAGAAACTAGAACTGAAGTCCCACTTTCAGTCCACATGATAGACTCACTCAAGGAAGCCTATTAGACGTGAGTAGTGGTTTTGCCCCAACTTCCAAAAAAGTTAACCATTTGAGTGAAATAATTAGTGCATAAAACTAAGCAGAAACATAGTTAAATGGAAGTTCATTGTATCTTTAATGGAGAATAAATTTAAGTTGGATGGATTATTGCAAACTAATAGTCAGTTATACAATACATTCCTGTCAGTTGGCATAATATAACAAGTATTTACCCCAAAAATAATAATTTGTCGATGTTTTTGAATAATGCCAAATCAAATAAAAAAGAATCCAAAAGTCAAAAGGAAATGAATTAGTTAATTCAATAAAAAATAAAAGGGGACTCACACAGACTTACCTGGAGCCCATACGCCTCCCAAGAGCAATTGGTTCCAGTTTTTCCATTCAAGCATCCAGTCAATTGCCACTTCAATGAGAAACATGTTGTGTCTACAACAGGTGGTGATGCTGTAACATTCATCTGTGTTTTGTTGACAGACTCAATTGCAATATACCAACGCCCAATATTTGGCGACTTCACAACCAAAGGATCATGGCTGATATCACCTGAATAGTCATGCAGATCTCTTTGAGGAAAGGCATTATACCGCAGGTAGCAAATCAAGGATGGCCCTAGAGTTCCAAAATTTGCAGCTGTAATTTCAAACTGCAATGCTAGGTTGACTACATCCAAGAAGTAGAACTTCATGTCGCCTTGTCTGATGCATAATGAGTCATTAGAAATGGAACAACTGATCGAGTTTTCCATTCTCACCAAGGCCGTGGCGTTAGATGCAACTTCTTGTTCTATTAAATGCTTCGGCTGTGACAAAATATTAATACGCCTATTGTGCTTGCTAGTATACAAACTGTTCCTCCTCTCAACATTCAGATCTAGAAGATTTCTTGAGTTATTATCTATTGAAGGTTGAGAACAACCAATCATGTCAACTGTCTGGTTGCAGTATGGTCCCCAAAATGCTGAAGTGGGGCATCCTCTTACTGTAACGCGAGTGCTCACGAACCGTGTTTTTCCTCGGCTAATCTGCAAAAGTATAATCACCACAAATTCATAGATTGATCAATGCATATTTGTGCCAAAAGACCAGAAAATACAAACATGCAGTAGAGACAAGATTTCTATAGCCATGTTTTGATCAAAACATACCATCTTTGATTGTGTGCGAGCAGGACCAAGGCCATGAAAGTACCCAATGTACCATACCCCAGGAGATATCTACAGAAAACAATCAAAGGTCAGCATCTCAGAAGTCTATAGAATTTATTAAGGGGCTTTCAGTGTATCAGAAGATAAAAAATTTCTTCCACTCAATGAACAGATTAGGATCATAAATTTCTTCCACACTTAATGAGAAAGAAGGTAATAAATTTCTTCAATCTGGTATTACTAAGGTTTTTTGAGATAATGGAAAAAGGTTTTCAATTCTTGAAATAAAATATTTACATGTTTAAAACGACCAGGGGGGGGGGGGGATGCATTCATACGGTGATTACAGAGCATCCATAGTATAGTAACTTGCATGAAAACCATTGTCAGTGAAGTGAGGGCAAAAGCCCAGATATTGTTTTTTCAGCTACTTGGTGTAAAACAGGATCATAATTTCTTCCCACAAAGAGGATCACAAATGACTGATTACAGGAATTAGAGGAACAAGATTGTGGTACCTTGTGGCACAAGGTTTAGCAGTATTATATGTATAATTAGGTCCAGTAAGTAATGATCGCAGAGTCAGTTTCAGTTATCTGATTGATCACTACTAAAGGAGGCGACTATTCTGAAGTCTGGACAATGTCAATACTAATCCCAAATTATTTTACTTTACAAAAGCAGTATTAATATTCATAATATAATTTTAAAATGTAATCAAACTACATAAAATATGATCATCCAAATGTTAGCATAGCTATTATAACTCAACATAAGGATGTGCTGCTACAAATAAGGATTACATTACCACATACTCCCTCTGTTCCAAATTATAGTTCACTTTGGTTTTGCCCTAAGTCAAACTTCTTTATCTTTGACCAAGTTCGTAGAAAAATGCACCAACATCTAGGATATCAAATTAGTTTCAGTAAGTATCCATAAAATATCTTCTGATTGGCCATTTGTTTGACCTTATTGGTGTAAATATATTTTTCTGAAACTTAGTATAAGTTAGAGGAGTTTAACTTATGACAAAGGCAAAGTGACTTCTTATAAAAAAAAGAAAGCAAAGTGAACTATAACTATATAATTTAAACGTGGGAGTATTACTTTCATATGATAGATTTTTTTAAGAAAATAACAGTATAAGTATAGTTTACCTGATTTAAACGTGGGAGTATTACTTTCATATGATAGATTTTTTTAAGAAAATTACAGTATAAGTATAGTTTACCTGATCATTTGTTAGCAGTACCGTTGTGTTTTTCTGAAACGGTATGCATTGCACCAGATTTGGCTGATTAATTATATTGCTGTTGCCAAAAGGTCCAGCTGGGAGAGAGTTTGATACTGCAATAAAGAACCTTCCTGTCAAAATTAGTTGAATGATTCAGAAATCTATTTATGCATTTAATAATAGATTTCAAGAAAAAGATCAAGAAAAAAAACTAACAGAAGGATGCCCCTAAATCAACATCTTCTTTCTGTATGAAATATACTATTCATTCAAACCAAACAAGTGGAAAGGTAAATCACTGTCACTTGATGAAAAGTTTCTAGCTCACAGAAATAAATATCTTGCTCAACACCAGCAGGAAATAACACAGATGCTAGATGGCTATACAGTTTGAAGCCCTTAAGTTGGATGTGAAATAGCAGAGTGCTGATCATCAAAATTGATCTACAATGTTACATTGAATTCTTAAGTAATTGCTTTCAGAATGAACAAGCTGAAAGATCCCGTAGCTTTGGATTAGCAGTGATGATCTTTCTTATTTTATCACTCATTGTTTGCAAGAAAGTTTTACTAGAACCATGAACATGAAAATATATTACAACACCAATCATGATAGGATTAAGAATGATATTAAAAGGGTATAAATCATCCACTCAATTGAGAAGAGAACAGTACGTTGCACAAATTTGCCATACAATTAAACATGTGCAAGAAACAGTTTAAATAGGAAATGGAAACACCAAATGTGACAACTATCACACCAGGAAATGTGGCACTCACACAAATTGTCCAGATAAGAATCAGAAATATCAGGAATAGGAGGGTTGGAATTCATCAAACAGATAATAGCAAGCTCGCTTCTTGGAATGCCTTTCAAGTGCTCCCTGTGCTGCAGTATTCAAAGAAATATTCCTCAAACTATACATAAGAAAATTGTGAGGTATATGATACAATGCAGTAAGATTCAAGTCAAATGGGGGTCGCCACACCCAAAATAAAAAAATAAAAAAAAGGAAAGAAACATCCACTCGCTGTTATGCATCGAAACATAATTTACACCAGTGTTTCATATCTCTCCGACCCCCATTATATATACAAGGCACTGAGCTCATAACTGTCCATAAAATGTGAAAGGAAAAATGCCAACATACAAGCTGTTTACCCATCATTGATTTGGGACACTACAATTCCTTCTCTCCAATTCAGACACTGGCATGTGAACTGATAAGAAGGTACACATGATCTAAGCACTAATCAGTGCTGGATACCAAGCATGACCCAGGTACTACCACAAAGAGTAGTAAGTACCAACATACCCACTTAACAAACCTGATAGCAGCGAAAATAACTCTTGATAATATAATTCAATAATGTTCGGCCGGGATGACAGAATCTTTCACTTACAAGGTCTATGTCAGCAGCGAAATCCATGGTGACAGAAGAGAACGACGGCGGGAACTCAACTGCCGGTACAAGAAGAAGAGTTTTAAATTAAGGTCGATCCAGGAAAAGGAATGGACAAAATAGAATTTCCACGGATGAGACAAATCAGTAGCATTCAGTTGCAGCAAAGACGTGTCATAACGGAACACCAACTAAAGTAGCATCTGACAGGCCAAAAACTAAGCAGAACCTACCAAACTGCTAATAAGCAAATAGAATTCCGCGACACGTGCGTCGCGTTTTCCGTGAAATTCTGGTAACAGCTAAGTTTCATCACCAGGATTCCTATCCTGTCAAAAAAATGAAATAAAAATCGCACAAAACCCCCGAAGAAACTAACATCCACCTGCCTGCTGACTGCACTGCAACTATCTCATCCCCGTGAAATTTTGCCGCAGCAGGAGACGAAACCCAAATCACACACAGAGCACTGAAAGTATCTCACCGCGCAGGTAGGTCCACTCGTAAGGCTTGAGCGAGAGCCGGCTCTGCCCGTAGCTAGCCACCACCACCGCCTCCCCCTGCGCGGCG
>DXKC01002868.1:0-21308 GCA_031170775.1 Cymbopogon citratus
TAAAGGAAATCTCAGGTAAGTGTATTCTCATCTCTCTACATCCACACATGCCTGCTCTCTTCTCAACGTCCCATACTCGCTTCACACTTTTTTTCTTGAATTTTGTTTTTCCACGGCGAACAGATCTGCTGTGGTGTTGACAATATCTTAGAAGGGTTAGATGCTCTGGTGAGAAGTCTTGTGCAGATCTTTTGCTGACAAATAGACTCAGGCTCGTGTCCTGCTAAGTTTTTCCCCCTTTCCACCATGTGTGCTTTTTTTTACCTAACGTCTGAAATGTTTCATTTTAGGTTTTCAGACTTAGGATCGGGGCTGACGCATTCATTTGCCCAAGATCTATGCTCTGTGTCCAACATCGTCATGGATGTGTGATGTTTTGTAGCAGGTAAGTTTATCCTTACATATCCTCTGAGTTTAACAAGTTTTTGCACATGATATACTGCTTCAGTAGTATCTACTAAAATCAAATAGATCATTTTTTTTTGGGTTGGTGCAGTGCGGCCAATGGTGGTCATGAAACTTTGCAAAAAACTGCAAACTGATGCATAACTATTTCAATAAACGAATCCTTTTTTGCCACATTAACTTTTTCTGCCTCAACTAAAACCATCATCAAGAGACTGCTATACTAAACATCTGAAATCCCTGATGTTTTTCTTTTTCAATCTTGACTGATTTTCTCTTTTTTTTTCTGACTGTTGTCCGCAGGATGTTTCGGAAAAGGTATTTGGATCTAATGGGATTTTGGCTGAGCTCAAGGGTTATTTCTCTTTAATTGAACTAAATAACGACTCCTTCAAAAGTAGAGGTAAGCGTTTTGGGAGTGTACAGACAGTGTCAGATGTTGATTTTCAGTTTGTTGTCCTTCACTATGACTTGATCATTTAATCACTGGGGATTCACAGTCAATAATTTTCATGAATATATACAGTAAAGACAAATTTTATGAGAGGAACATTATTTGTGCACACAGTTTTTTTGGCTTCAGCATAATCTTCTACACTGTTTATGAGGGGACTTTCAGTGACATTGTACAGATAAAGTTGATAGGCCACATTTTTCGCACATTCAAGTCTGCTAGTAAGAGTGTAAGATGGTTTTCTTTCTAAGCAAGTTTGATTACTAAGTTAGATCAGTTAATAAAATATATATACCATGTTTTGATTTAGTATCTTGTGCTCCATGGATGCATTAGTAGCATCGTTAATTAATGACAAATTTACCCCTCCAATTTTATTAACTGTTGTATATATGTGGGGTACCTAATGGTTTCATTTTAGGTCTCATAAAATCTACAAACTGGTTGGTTAGCTCTCCGGTAAATGCTCGTAAGATGTTCTAATGTCATAATTCAAACTTTTAATCAATTCTATATCTAAACTTTTAAAACTAGCATTCATAATACAAAGTTTATAATGTGATGGTTCAAAGTTTGCAACATAATAGCATAAAGTTTGTGTCACGACTGTTCAAAGTTTTTCTTTCTTACAAGTTGTTTTTTTTTTGGTCCTGAAGTTTGCAGCCGATCGGTACAAAGATTTTTGAACTAGTGGTATAAATATTATAATGTGATCACTCAAAGTTTTTGAACCTAGGAAACAAAGTTTGTAGTCAAATTGTCTAAGTTTTATAATTCCTAACTATAAAGTTGTGAAGCTAGCAGTAGAAATTTTGAATACTGGCCTCCACAAATTCTGTAATGTCACAGTTCTAAGTTTTGTAAACTCCTAGTCTAAAGTTTCGAGTAAATGTGTATAAAGTTTTCGATAGCACGATAGAAGATACAACTTATGCCTTTTTTGTCAGTTTTCCTTGTCCTTTTATTGTGCTGACTATGAATCCATATTTTCTAAATAACATCCTTGGGATGTTCCCTGTAATCCTTGGGATGTTCAGATCTATCCTTTTTTTTTTGGCATTCTGTTTTTACCTCCTCAGATACCCTGTTCTAGTTTCTAGTTAACCGATGAAATGTCATTCTGTAAATGTCATTCTGTAATACTCACACAGCTACTATAGAGTTTTTTGATATGCTTTGGATATGTTTACTATAGAGTTTTTTCAGTGAGATATAAAGGTTTTTTCGAACGTCACTTGTTAGCTAACAAAATATACAGGTTTATCAATATCTTTTTTGTCAATTTTTTTTTGTTCCTTCTTGTCTGACTATGAATCTATTTTATTTGCAGATTACTTTTTTACAGCCTTCCTACTGCTCCCTCTACAACACACACCTCATAATGGATTCTCAGAAATCTGAGCATAGTTTGAGGAAATCAATTTCCAATGTAAGAAAAATCATAGCGTATGAAATTATTTTTAATCCCCCCATATAATGATGTGCTCTAGTTTGTACTAATGTAGCAAGGAATCTTCCCATATCTTGCTTGGATGTTAGAGATTTAAAGCTTATATGATGCTCTAGTTCAACTTTATAGATTCAAATGCCAAGCATTTACTGAAATCATTTATTACACATTAACTTTTTTTCGCATCTTACTGATATCACTTTTTCGCATTTACTAAAATCTTTTAGTTCATTGGTCATCTTTTCCTTTCCTGCACTATATTTTCTAGGGATGTGACATTTGTTTTCTTTACAGGCATTCTCAACCAAATTGAGTCTACCCAAGTTCATTACAGTTGCGAAGCTCCTTACAGCTGAACAGAGAATCTTGGTGGAAAGTATTGGGTTCCATCACCTACTTGATATTCAGTGTGACTCAGCGCCGAGAGGCATATGTTCTTGGGTTGCCAAGCACTTTGATGTGAAATCAAGGTCCATTCAGTTACCTGATGGCTCAAAATTCTCAGTTACTCCATGGTCTATTCATCAAGTACTGGGTATTCCAATTGGAGGAACAACAATAGTCCAGAAATGTGATGACTCTTTGAAGAAACTAATTGCTGATGAGACAAGTTGCAAAGGGAAAACTCCAACTATCAACGAGCTCAAATCTTTACTCACTCCTACTCTCGTTGGAGACAAATTCAAGAGGATTTTCACTCTATTTGCCATTGGATGTTTTCTATTTCCGACAAGCTATGATTGCATCAGTTCAGAGTACTACTCAGCTGTAGAGTGCCCAGAGCAAATCTCTTCATTTGATTGGTGTAGTGCTGTTCTAGACAAACTCACTGACAGCATTGAGTTCTATCAAAGAATGACAACAAAAGCATCAACCACAGCTCTGGGTGGTTGCATCCTTGCACTTGTGGTGTGTATTCCCAGTTTCAGTTACATTTCTTTTTTCCTTCTTCTATTTTTCCTACATTTTTAAGAAAAAAAACTAACTCTGCTGTTTTTGCAGATACTGTATTTTGAACTGCTAGACATCCCAACTCATAATCATGAGTCTGTGCCGCGTCTCAAGTTTTGGTCAACAGATATGATCAAAGCTATTGAGACATTAGATGCAAAGGACATTGATGAGTGCATCTTCGGGAGATTACCGGTAATAATTTCCCCCTGTACGTGTCTAAATTTTTATTTTCGCATGTTGCCAAGTTTTATAACTAAGATGTTACATAGCAATTTATATTTTTTCATATACAATTGCAGTTGAAGGACAGCAGCCAAACTATTTCATTGACAAGTGCTACAACAACAAAAGCTCCAAGCGGATCTACAAAAATGCCTAGCAAATGTGTTCCTGGATCATGCAGTTTCAAGGATGATTTTGCTAGTCTCTCCCAAGATATAGCAAGTGAAATAATGAGTGCTATTGAACCAATTTTGTCACACCACTGTGATAGATTGCATTCAGCTTGGCATTGCCTACCAGAGGCAGCTATCCAAGACTCTCTGCTCCCTCAACACAAAGTCGTGGTTGATCATGGCAAATCATTGCATAAACTGGAGCCCATAGGTGCATATATGGATGAAAGGACACCTCAGCATCTTCTCAGTTCAAAGTTATTGAAGCATAACAAAAAAACAGAGAAAATTGGCCTAGCTAACAACCTTTTTGACCTATCTGATGATGATGCAGCAAAAGTGGATTCCACAGAGATAATTTTGGAATCAATGCCACATCA
Source organism: Cymbopogon citratus (assembly GCA_031170775.1). NCBI lineage: Eukaryota > Viridiplantae > Streptophyta > Magnoliopsida > Poales > Poaceae > Cymbopogon > Cymbopogon citratus. The sequence continues at coordinate 4,039 of DXKC01002868.1, forward strand.
AGTCCAAGGAAACGTACAGGAAGATAAATTGGTACTGGAAAAAACTGTTGAGCAAAGATCAGTCTCCAAAGGACATGTTACAGTCTCAGATAATACTACAGTTTCTTTTTTGCATGTTCCAACTTTCAGCCAAGACAGCTCCAATGGATGTAGCTACGATGATTCTGTTGCAGCCCCTGCACACCAAGCAGAATTGACTGACTCTTCCATCCTACAACAGGACACATTTCAGCTCAAGCCATGTATAAGCAACAATGGAAAAGGGATGAAAGCACTGTTTGGCAGTCATGATTGCTCAGATACGAAATCCTCTGAAATTCCGTCTACCCCAGCTGATGAAAATGGCAATTCATCTACAGTTATAGATCATCAGGATCCACCAGATGTGAATGGAAAGGGAATCAAAAGAGTGTTTTGCAGTCATCGTTGCTCAGATATGACATCTTCTGAAATTCCAGCTACTGCAGCTGATGAAAATGGCAATTCATCTACAGGCACAGATCATCAGGAGCCACTGGATGTGAATGGAAAAGGAATCAAAAGAGAGTTTGGCAGCCATCATTGCTCGGATACTACATCATCTGAAATTCCAGCTACTCCTGCTGATAAAAATGTCAATTCATCTATAGGTACAGGTCATCAGGAGCCACCGGATGTGAGAACTACAGAGAAAGCTACTGGAATGGAAGAGTTTGACTTTTTTGGTCATCGATTGGACTCTAACTTTGAAGTCAAACCACCAACCCAAGCAGATTTCTCCAGAAATATTCATCCAATGCTATCAAGTTCATCAACCAGAAAGCGACCAAGGTCACTAAATGAGGCAGCAATGGAGCTTTACCCATCAAGGATGCTTGACAATATATCTGGCATAGGAAAGTCTACCAACCAAAGTAGTTCAAAAGGTGACAGCAATGTTGATCATGGATGCATAGAGAGAGAGAACCCAATGCAGTCTAACAGTATTGAAGATATTGAAGATGCAAATCTTATTGACCAAGTCTCTCAAAGCATAGCATTCAAATCATTGAGATTCCATATCAATTTTACATCTACACTTGTCGAGAAAGAAGTGTTCAGATATATCATTGATCGAATACCTTTTTATGGCCCCAGGCAAGTTTCTTATGATCCATACAATATATCACGACTGTGGAGATAAAACTAAATTTTAAGTATGTTTTTTAAAATTTTTGCCCCTGTTTTTTGTCCTTTTTTTTACATAGGCCACGGGTTGTGGAGATAAAAAAAACTGGGTGGACCACAAAACATTTGGTCTATCTATGCGGGTATATGGAATAGTATCATCATATGTTATTGATTTAATGGGCAAAGCTGTGATGACGGAGGAATATGAAAAGAACAAGGCAAATGCATTGCCAAGTGAATTCTGGTACAGACATGTTGTACAAACTGAGAAAGCGGTGCGTCATTGTCGACTATCCTTTTTATCATAGTATAGTAATGGAAATGATTTGAATGTTGTCCACGCTGAGAAAGCAGTATGTCATTACCCCATACACTCTGTTTTTTTTTCAGAAACTGCTCCAGATGAAGGATGCTGATGCACAAGAACTATCCAAGCTTTTCAGAGCTCCAAATCAGGGATACAGGCTGGACATAATGGATATGGTAATGACTATGATGACTAGTAGAAACTTTTCTTTACTATTCTTTTTTAGACAAAAACTAAATGTCATTATCTAAACTTTCTCCCTCCATTAACTATATATAAACTTTTTTTATCGCCTTTGTGTGCATTTTCACAGGTCTTCGTGCCTGTATACTACGATCAGTTCTGGTACCTTGTAGTTGCAAACTTTAGAATTGGAAGATTTGAAGTTTTAATCCCTAATGCACTGTTTGACGAAGTCAAAAATGATGCGGAGACTATCATATTGAATTTCAAGAGAATGTTCAATGATGCATGCCCACACAGCACAAAAGTTCATATTTGGGAAATGCATGCTGCATATCGTTCAGTGACAAATTCAAGAAACCAGTTCTGTTTTTCTATAAACATTGACTTTTTTTCTTTTTTTCTGTTTTGTTTCCTCCAAAATTTGAAAGGTTCTAGACAAAACTAACAATTTCTTTTTTTTCATTTTCTCATGATAGTTGTGACAGCGGAATTTTTGTGATGAAACTAATCCAAAGGCATGATGGTGATAGCCAGCACCTATTCAAACCGGTAACTATCAAACCACCCCTACCTCCTTTTTTTGCATCAGTATACGTGTACCCCCCTTGAAAACACTGTGTCTTTATAACTGCAAACACTTTTTCAAACATGAGAACTCCATCACTTCTTTTTAAACAGGAGGAAGCAAAAACATTAAGAGGGTCCTTGTCATATTACCTACTCACCCACCCATACAATGACAAATATGATTCACTGGTTGATATCAAGAAGATATTATCAATACATGTGAGTTCTCTTTTTTTTCAGAAACCATTTTTTCATCTGTGCAATTTGTTTCACTTTTCATCACTATTTTTTTGAGCCCCCATCTATCTTTGTTTAGGGTATTGATCGTGAAACCTATAACTGAACAAAAACAAGATATACATCTGCAAGGTATGAAGTTTGTATACAGTTTTCATTGACTCAGTAACAAGTACTTAAAAATTGATACATGTCATTTTTTCCCCAAAAAGTATGAATGTTGTATGATATATATATGACAATAGCCTAGCAGTACAAAGTTTTTCTAATACTAAGTTTTGAGCTTAGTATTATAAAGTTTGCAACTTGATGTCATACACTATAATACTAAGTTTTCAACTTAGTATTATAAAGTTTATATGCATATTTCAAATTTATATACCCCTGAGTGTATAACAGAACAAAATTTCTTATGTGATGGTTCAAAGTTATAGACCAAGCAATACAAATCTTTGCAACGTGATGTTCAAAATTTTATAAATTCTAAGCGTAAAGTTTGAAAACTAGCCATACAAAGTTTATAATGTTGTATTTTAAAGTTTCGAACCTAGCAGCATAAAGTTTGTGTGTCGTAGTTCAAAGTTTATAAATTCTTAGTTAAAGATTTATAATGTCCTAGTTAAAGATTATAATATTTGTTTCTAAACTTCTCAATCTAGGAGTAAAAAGTTCATGTTGTGATAAATCAAAGTAATGAATCTAGAAGTACAAAGTTTATACCTCAAAATTTTTAAATCTGACGGTACAAAGTTTGTAATGTGATAATCCTTTTTTTTAAAAAAAAAACTTTTTGAGTGTAAAGTTTTAAACTTAGTATTATTAAGTTTATATGCATATTTCAAATTTATATACCCCTGATTGTATAACAGTACAAAATTCCTTATGTGATGGTTCAAAGTTATAGACCAAGCAGTACAAAGCTCGCAACTTGATGTTCAAAATTTTATAAATTCTAAGTGTAAAGTTTGAAAACTAGCAATACAAAGTTTGTAATTGATAGTCCAAAGTTTCTCAATACCATGCTTCTAAGTTTTTTTTTCAATGTAGCAGTAAATAGTGTGGAAACTTTTTTTTATCATAAATTGTAATTGTCAAGTTTTGAAACTTCTTGTACAAAGTTTTTATCCCAGTAGTTTAAACTTTTTAAATAATTCTATTCCATCAGCGCAAAGTTTTGTGAAGTGATGGTTCAAAGTTTCAAAGTGAGCTGTCTAAAGTTTATAATGTGGTAGGTTAAAGTTTCGAATTTTTGTGGTATTCATATTTTTATGTCATATACGAATGTAAAGTTCAACTTAGCTTCATGCATTGCTTTTTTGCAAAAAAATCTAACTGTTCCTTTTTCCTTTTTTTAGGGACATTAATGACACCTATTCCTTACTGAAGCATTCAAGAACAAAAGTGGCGTGTAATTTGTATGCTTTTTCCAAAGAATTAGTTCGGAATGAATACTATACTTTTTCTTCCCCACTCATATTATTAAAGAGAGCTACATGATTTGTTATCAACTGAGAAGATTTTGTCGGCTTCATACTCATGTTTTTATAGTGCCATTTTTGAATTAAAAACCCTTTATAAATTATTGCGAACATAAGATATATGGATTTTTGGAAAAAAAAAATTCTTTTTGTTTCGCTTCCATATGGAATTGAAACCAACCCCCCACCTTTTTTCCCCCCACAACCCGCTATCCCGAAAGAGAAAAAAAACTAGTAGAATCTGAGGCCCATTGGCCCAACACATAATCTAGACCAGAGAACCCAATCAACTTCATGGCCCATGGGCTGGAGAAGCTAGACAGGAGAACCGGACTGAGAAGCCGCGCGCGTCCGTACGCGCGCCGCTTTCGTTGCCAGCGCGCGCGCGGAGAATTGTACCTATTTAATTTTGTATTGCTTGACGTAAAACCAACAGTGGATTTGTTTCTGTCTTTTGTTGAATCTTTTTCACGGCTGGATAGAGAATTTGATAAGCCAATGATTTTTTTCCGTCTTTCATTTAGTAAAAAGTACACTAGTGGTCCTTAAACTATATATACTGGTGTGTCATCCCGGTCCCTAAAGTTACAAAGTGGTTATTTAGGCCCTCAAACTTTGTTCGGGTGTCCAAACAGTCCAAACGGGTATCCACAACGAGTTGCTGATGTGGCACACTGACATGTGAGGCCCACCTGGCCTTAAACTATACATACAAGATGCAGTAGCATAAGATCTTGTTCTCTCTGGGCAGCAGCATGCAAGAAATCTTGGAACTGATGTTTCTGAACAGGAATAAGCAACTCCAGCAGTGCAGGCTCAGAACAAACAATTCAGATAACAAATATATTCAAATAATCAAACTAGGAGTTAAAAGTTGCATTACAAATCTAATTGAACCAAGCCCAAGTAGGAACATCCGTTGGTTACAAATTACGAGTGATCCAGACATCAGACGGAAGTATTCCGTATAACATTTCGTTAACATCGCAAAAGGGAATAGCCCGCTCAAATTTTCTTGTTTCCAGGTCGAACCTTCTTACGCCTCCCCAAACAGGTAGTTTAGAAAGGAAATCAATTGCATCTAGGATCATCCCAGGACCAGAGAAATATATACATCGAGGTCGTATCCCAGACAACTTCTTGGTGGGTAAGCATGCAGAGTGATTCAATCCAAGGAATAATGCATGGTCCATTAAAACATTCTCCTCTTGGAGCACCATCTTGCGAGCATCCGAATCAAATTTGCAGAGACTGAATTCAATACCATCTGGGAAACAAAGATCAAGACATGCACCAACCTGCAGGAGATCACCCCACGGCGTTGACACCAGATGCCTAGTGAGGAGACGATGTGGGGGCAATGCGATGCCGCAACAACCACTTCCCTTTCTGCTCCATCCTCTCCATCAAGATGCCATTTTTCCACTACCTCACGCGATGTCACCGTGTAGAAGCTCCCTTTGTGGTATACACAGTCAAGATACTTGTCTCTACCGTACAGAGTTGAAGCCACTTGCCACTTTTTCTGGCCTGCCTTAACAAAAGAAAGCCATCCCCAATCACGGTGGATGATCATTACGACATAGCCACTGCCTTTGGATGGACTGCAGGACAACACCGCCTTTTGGTAGAACCATAAGGCAAACCTATGCATTTTATGGCAGAAACCGCTTGTTATGTTGCGGAAGTGATCCAAGTTCCCATCGCTACTATAGACCGCCTCCACCTCTGCAAAATCTGTGACTGGTGGGAGGGCAATACTGTCCAAGGTGACAGGGTTGTAAAGCACAAGACTGGCATGGTTATTCACCAAAATAAGCCATCCGTGAGAAGCTCCACAACATGTAACAAAGCAGCCCTTGGGAAAACTGACACCATAAGACTTGTCAACATCAACAGCGTGGTACAGGTTGCATGCCACGGCTGGGTCGCACCTGCACCTTTTATGCACCTGCATATCCTCAAGGTGCTTACCCCAAGACAAGATCCATGGTGTGGAAGGATGTGGAACACCGGCAGTTGTGGCGGCAGCTCTCCATGTTGCGCAGACTGATGCAAAGGCAATTGCTTGGGGAAGCTCAAGGCATTGCAAGATGTTTAGGAGGATATCAATTGGGAGATCAGACCAACTGGGGTTTGTAAAAGGTCCTGCCATATAGCAAGCAAATATATTGCGAGTTAGTGATTCTGCGGTAAATTTGGAGTGTCAGAATTAGAACCGGATCCCTAACCTTCTGGAAATTGATCTGCATCATGCAACTGATGATATGGACGAGTAAACTTCAATAAAAAGGACAAGCACAGAAAGAACGGCAAAAGAAATTTGCATTTTTTTAGAAGAGACCTACAAAAGAATTATCTGATAAAAAAGAAGCAACGATAAACATTGATTTTGCAAGGATCGAAATATCCGATCTAATTTATGATGTATCCTTCAGTGATTTTTTTTTTTCTTCATTGAAGGGTTATGGCATAAAAAAAGGCTCATCTGAGCTTATATGAGCTCTAGTCTTTTTTTCCCGTGCATCATATGAGCTTATATGTCATAGCAAAAGGATTGGGACTCAAGCATATCAAACTGATCTACTGTACTATACCAGCATCATATGTCACAAGATTTGAATCAGGCCTGTAGCTTTGAAGTCCAATCAATATTGGCATAGACTAGGTCTGTACCAATAACATATCAGAAAACAGTTTTGTTTAATTTAAATGAATCATATCAGGGAAAAAAAGTTTTGTTTTAACTCTACCACCTAACTGAAGAAGCTACAAAGACAAATTACAAGCTGGGTCTGCTAGTCCCCTACAAGAAACAGGGAACACTCTCACAGAACCCATATACCAGTTCAGAGTTGTCAGGCACCCAACACAAGAAAAAACAAAGTGGAAATGTTAACTGGCTACGTAATTGTGACTGACTGAATTTTTCTTGACCAGGAGATTAGAGCTTATATAAGCTCCGAGCAAAATAAAAGTTGCATTGTATTTGTCAACCTGAAATATTGCTCATCAGCTCCACAAGACATCACCAAATAAAACAGAGAAACTACTAGAGCCTCTAAGGATGGATAGTGCATCCCCATCACTAACTCAACTGGAGATCAGACATAAACATTGGTTAATTCCAGACTACAAACCAAGCAAAAATAGGCTAAAAGAGTACCGGACATCAAGGTGCTATGTCCGAAGTAAAAGGTACTGGAAACACCTCGCTTTGGGTATAGGCACCTCACCAAGGTCATCTGATAACATGAACTAATAAAAATTGCTACATAAATAAATTGTAGCAGTGGAAATATTCTCAATGGCACGCATAGGACAATTGATTAGATTTCAAATAATACTGTATGACACTGATGATGTAACAGCTTCTAGTTGTAGGTTTAGAGCCCAAATCCATTTTCTCTCCCAGTCACTACAACCTGGCGCGACGGAGAGGTTGTGCACCGACGGGGCAAGGCGTGGCAGCAGTGGGGCGCAACATATTCCTCAACTTTTAAATTCGTGCAGACAGTGGCGGAGCCAGGAATTATACTTATGGGGGCCGGTCAAAACCAACATCTCAAAATTAAGTGCAGCTTAACTCGTCACCGGTGATTGTCCGGGTTAATTCATTGACTTAAACAAGTGCTCGTAATTTTTATATGTATCTTAGGATCTAAGATACTGTCTTTTTAGTGGTAAGTGACATGCTTGTTGACAAAAGACGTCTATGATGACTTTTAAGTCTAGAATATGGACTAAATCTTTTGGTGACGATGATTTATATCATCTAGTTATGTTTTATATGATTTTATTATCTAGAAGAGATTAATAGGTACACTATAGGACATGAATTTTATATAATCTCACTTTTAATATTAGTACAAAATATTTAGTTATACTAGTATTTTTTTGTCAAATGTCAGGGGGGCCATGGCCCCTGCCAGCCCCCCTGGCTCCGCCAGTGCGTGCAGATTTGGTCCCTCGCCGGTTTTAGATGGTGGTTTTGCTACAGTGATCGAGGTTTGCTAGAGTAATAGTGGTTTTGTTTTCTTCCTTTTTTATTTATTTCGGCTGAATCTTTAAAAAAAATCATAGTAAATCGTACAAAAATCATAAAATATAAAATCTAATTTTATTGGACTCCACATGAGTAGATATATGCAGTGATTATATAATATAATATGTTTTAATACAAAGTTTTAAAATAAAGATTCAAGCAATATAAATAAAAAAGAAAAAGACAAAATCTTTATAGCAAAAAAAATTGTACTAAAGCATATCATATTATATATTCATTGTGTAGATCTACTTATGTGGAGTCCAACAAAATTAAATTTTTTATTTATGATTTTTCTATGAATTATTATGATTTTTCAAGTTTCAGCCGAAATAAATAAAAAAGGGAAAAAAACAAAACCACGGTTACTTAGCAAAACTGCCGTCTAAAACTGCCGAGGGACCAAATCTGCACGGATTCAAAAGTTGAGGTACATATTTTGTCCGGTTTTGGAGTTGAAGGACCAAAAGTAGACTTTCGTGAAAGTTAAGGGACCAAAAGTAGTTTTGGCCCATGAATTAGCTTTAGCTTCCTATTTGAATGGGCTAGAGCTCATCTGGGCTAATTTTACACTCTGGCCCATTAGTCTTTGGACATCCAGAAGAAACTCCTCTACGCATGGGCCGTGGCCGTGCTCTCCAAAGTCTCAGCCGTTTTTTATATCAGAAGTCTCAGCCGGTTTTGGTAGCAAACGTCGTGTTGTCCGAGCCCTGTCATGCCGGAGACAGTTTTGACGACAGCGACTCAAACGCCACCAGCCGGTGTGTTCAACTTGCTTTGCTGCTGCGTTGCTCGATCGATGTATGGACCAGGAACAACAGCCTCATTTACAGGCACTACCCGATCCAGATTCCAGATCAACGCCAAGAACACGGAGACGCCAGGAACACATCGCGCCACCGCGCGCCAATGATGACTGCATGCTCAGACGCGCGCAGAGCTCGCTATTCAGCGGCATCTCACGCCACCGCAGGTCCCATTAAACAATGGCGTGGCGCACACATGCGCAGTACAGTAGTCACATGCAACACCAGCGCACGCATGGCGACGACTGGCACGTCTATACCTACAAGGGGTGCGGTTCGAACCTTTCTCAAACACGGTCTCCTGCAATCTGCCAACGGGTCAAACCGGACCAAACCCAATTGGAACAAATGCAGATAGGGTCATGACCCAGCCCAGGCCTAAAGGCTGCCTTGCGACCAGACTTGACCTGCTGCTGCTAAGTACAAGGCGCTAGATGATGCCAAATTGTACTCTACATTACGCAATAAGAGCATCCGGTGTGAGAAAGTTGAATTTGCTCTGCAGGCAAACAGGGTTGGCGTCTGATGACGAAGCCGGAATCTCTCTGTGCCCGGGTTCTGAAAGGAAGGTATTATCATGACAGTGATTTTCTGAATGCCTCCAGGAAAAAACATTCAAGTCACACTTGGCGGGCGATATTGGAGGGTCGGCAGGCCCTTGAGCTAGGCCTAACACGTCGCATTGGCGATGGCACGACCACCAGCATTTGGAATGACCGCTGGCTGCCGAACCATTTCAGCGGGAAGCCGATTACCACACCTGATATGCAGGTGCATGTGGTCTCAGATCTTCTGACACCAAGTGGAAACTGGAACTCGGCTCTTATCAGGCAGCTGTTCTTTGATGTGGATGCACACGCTATTCTAAGTCTTCCATGCAGGGGAACTGGTGATGATATTTGGGCTTGGGAATGGGAGAGACATGGCATCTACTCGGTGAGATCTGCATATCGGTGTCTTTATGACAGAGAAGTGCAGCATAATCTGAATGAAACAACCACCTCAGACGACCCGAGCTGGAAGAGGATATGGAAGCTTTGCGTGCCTCCGAAAATCAGGGTTTTTTGGTGGAAAGTGGTGACCAACTCGCTACCATCCAAAGAGGAACTAAACAGGCGACACATTGAACCAATTGCAAACTGTGATGTGTGTGGTGAGGAGAAAGAGTCTGTCAGACATGTCATGCTGGAGTGTACGACGGCAAGACTGTTTTGGAATCATACAAAGGCCCTGGCTGGGATTAAAATCCCCCCTAAACCCAATCACTTGGGCTCGGGATCTGATTGATCCGGGGGTGATCCCAGCTAGAGACGCGGCAGTGATTCTGTGCGGGATGTGGTCACTGTGGATGGCGAGGAACAACAGACGCCATGGACAGGATCAACTACCGATTAAGATCACTGTCCAGTGGGCTATGGATACTGCTTTTGATCTATGGCAACTGTCACACCCGGTGAAGGAAACTCGAGGTCCGAATAGGCCGAACAGGTGGAGGAAGCCTGAACCAGGTTGGGTGAAGTGCAATGTTGATGCTGCCTTCTATGAGCACGATCGTTCGGCGTCCTCGGGCGTCATATTGCGAGATCAAGATGGAAGAACATGTGGGGGCACAGCAAGATGGTATGAACTGAGCCTGAACGCGTTAGCGGCGGAGGCGCAAGCAGCATGTGATGGCTTGCTCTTTGCTAAGGCGCGGGGTTTTCAGAAAGTTGAAGTGGAGACTGATTGTCAGGTCCTTGTCAATCTCTGGAACAACAGGGACGGCCAGCGCTCGGAGATTACAGCATTGTTAGCTGAAGTGGAAGCTGTGAGTCGGAGCTTTGAGGGTTTTAAATTGAGCTTTGTTAGTCGGTCATGTAATAAACTAGCTCATGCCTGTACTCGATTGGTGTCTCGAGATGATCAGGTGGCAGTGTGGCATATAATGCCACCTGATCTCATGAACATCATAATCGAGGATTGTAATTCACCCTCATCTGATTAATGAAGCTCCGGCTTCCCCCTCAAAAAAAAAGCATACACTCTCACACATGCAACCGTTAGATCAACGTCTTGTGATTTGTGCCACACATTCACTTCAGCCCGGTACAATTGTACAATTCCAATACGTATATACAGTGGGGCCCCTCCATCGGTTCCCATCCTGAAGAATCCCATCCCTCGCTCAATCCTGCAACAATGGTGGCGCCCCTCTCCCGGAGCCCTTGCCCGACGCACCATGGCGGCAGCCCCTACCCGACACTCTCCCCTGACAGGCCCGCCCCTCACCTGACGCTGATTCTTCTACCTCTGGACTCCGGCAAAGTTTCTTCTTGTCTTCCACAACTCCGACAGGTTAGGATTTAGGGTGTAGGTTATAGGGTGCAGGGTCCATCGGTGGCGGGGGAGGGTAAGAGGGGGTCGCTGGGGGCGGTAGGGTTCGTCGGAGCTCCAACGAGCTAGGGCCCTAGCTGGCCGAGCTCCGACGAACCCTACTGTCCATGGCGGGGCGGTGGCCGACGGTGGAAGCAAGGACAAGCTACATATGGCCGAAGGAGGAAGATGAATAGTGATATACGTATGACGTATCCCATGGAGCATATGGTGTAGACACCCATCTCGAGAGTGTTCCGATCGACGGCTGCTGGGATGGGAGCACATGCTCATAGGAGCCAAATTTCCGCTTCCCATCCGGTGTGTATTTCGATGCATTAGCACCTAGTGTGATATATTGCAGGGAGGCTTCGATGGAGAAGCGGCTACCATACAAAGAACTGCCTTTTCACATTAATAAATATATCACTCTTACACAGAGTACACTTTCAACAGCTTCAATTGTCATGAGGTAGATTCAAAAAACTGCATGATGAGCATTCATGCACATTCAACAGACCGTTGCCCTTCAAAAAAAAAACTGCTACAGTACATCACTTCTTCAAAGAGGGTCCCCCTGCCTCCTTGTACGTTCATAGCGGCCTTCCACTTTGCTCCAAGTAGTCTCTCCCTGCCTCCTTGCTCCCATCAACCTACACAAAAATAGAGAAGCAAAATGAAAACAAGATAATGCTCATATTTCTTAGTTCATATGGAGCTTGCATAGGGAAGTTTTGATAGGTTGCTCGCCAATGATCCCAGAAATCCAAGAACAGATAACACAAGTTTCCAACACATGCCAAACTTCGCACCACACTTTCAACCAAACTCAATTCCCCACCCCCATCAACACCATTCAACCATTCATATTATCCCCAACATAATCAACCTATGTTAACTACTTTGACTGTCTCAATGTCATCGACAAAGACTCAACTATGAAAAGAAAGTAGCGAGGGGGTCAAGGCTATACGAAGGAGCCACCAAAGGCTAGGTCATGAAGGTGCGAGCAATGGGTGCTATCGAAGACTAGCTTAAGACAAGTCGAAGGTTGGCTACAGATAAAAGTAGTCCCTAGAATATATATTACACCGGGGTGTATTCTGTGAATGCACCCAGGCCAAACCGACTCAGTCCGACTCCACCGACCGGGCCGACTCACACCGCGCATCCGCACCAGTCCGCGTCAGTTTGGCCCTCGTCTCCCCCGATAATTCCCCGCGGCTGCCCACCTACACCTCCCCGTACTTTCCCCCCCTTCACGTGTGACTCGTTTCTTCCCCGCGAGGCCGCGACTCGATCTGATGCGGCACCCTCCACTCCGGCGACCCCGGCGCATCATCTCGGTGGCCGGCGTGGTTGCGCTTCCCCGGCCCATCCTCCGCCGCCTCCGGGCGTGGTGGCGCATCCCCGTCGTCTCAGGGTCGCGTGACCAAGTGGCGGCGCCTCCGCCGGCTACGACGGAGCGGCATCGCCGACTTTTTCTGGGCGGCGGGCCTCCCGGCTCCCCTCTCCAGCGCGAGGGTGCGTCCCAGGCGGCACCGCCGTTCCCCGGCGGCGGCTCCCGGCGACCCATCTAGCGGGCGCGGTGGGTCCAGAAGGAGGCGGCGCCCCTGCCACTAGCTCGGCAGGCGAGAGGGCCCCTGGCGGCGGCGCGTCCTGTCCAGCGCCCTCGCCCGGCGGATCGCCAGCGAGTTCCAGAGCTCCTGCCCGTCAAAGGTCGCTGGTTATGGCCGCCCCTTCCCGACCGGCGAAACGCGGCCCCGTCCCAACGCCGACCTGCGCCGTGCGGCCCCGCCCCTTCCCAGCCAGCGGCGCTGGCCTTTCCGTCGCGGTGCTGTGCTGCGCTTGGGGCAGCCGCGTCCGGGCGCTCGCTGCCGCTGCGTCCGTCCTCGTCGTGGGGGCTGGGCTCGCGGGCTAGTTCGTGAGCACAGGAACAGCAATCTGCACTTCAGCAATCAGGTAAGCAGGTGAGGTGCTCGTCACTTTGCAGTCAGAGAAAGTGCAGCTCGACTCCAGGTTTTGTCTAGCAGCAAGTGCTAGCTTGTTTATTAAATCATGTGCAAAATGAATTTGTTGGTGCTTAGCAAGTGCAGCTCCTCGCCACTGTCATATCCCTGTCAATGTATTTCTGAATGTTTTGTTCAGCGACATGTCCATTCTCTTATTTTTAGTTGATAGCAGCAGTCTATTTTGTGCTTGTCTTTGAGCCATCAGTTTAAATTGGTCAAGATATTTGATGGTGCATCCGTGAGTTACTACAAGCTTCCATTAGCTAAGCATAAGAGCACTGATGTTATTTTGTTTGGTCACACGGTTTGGAAAGGTTGCAGCTAGCATCAATGGCCAAGCCGAGATTGTTGCTTAAATACATTTGTATAAAAAGATAAACTAAGTTGCAATTTAGTAATTAACTAAGTTGCAATTGCGTCACATGTCATGTTGCAAATGGTTTACAATAGGTGTGCAATATTGTATTAACCTCAGACTTTTTGTCATCATTCTCATTCTATTTTTTTTTTACTTTTCCCATATTTGCTTCTTAAAGTAAGAATTAACCAGGTGTAGAGAGCAACTATTTTTTGCCAGCATCCTCATTATATTTGATGTTTTTCTAGAAACAGCAACTAGCAAGTAATTTAACCAGGTTTGAAATTGTCCATGTTGCAATTTTGTAATTAACCAGGTTGCAGTTGCATCACATATCATGTTGCAAATGATTTACAATAGGTGTGCAATTTTTGTATTAACCTGAGACTTTTTTTCCATCATTCTCATTCTATCTTTTGCTTTTCCTAGAATTAGTTCTTAAAGTAAGAATTTACTAGGTGTAGAAAGCAACTATGTTTTGCCAGCATTCTCATTATATTTGATGTTTTTCCAGAAACAACAACTAGCAAGTAATTTAACAAGGCTTGCAATTGTCCATGTTGCAATTTTGCAATTAACCAGGTTGCAGTTGCGTCACATATCATGTTGCAAATGGAGGGTGATCAGCATATCCGTGTATCCCAATCGGCGTAGCAGCTGGACTCGTAGCCCTTGTGGTCACGGGAAGCCTGGGTGTCGACGACGGCGTAGGATCTCTCCGATGAGCTCGAATCAACGCTCCGGTGATAGCGCGGCGCCGTTACTACAAGAGGGGGGTTGGGGATGCAATTTTTTCTCATGGAATCTTCTTCTTTTCTCTTTTTGTTGTATTCTTACTTTGTCGTTTAAGACACCCTGTGTAAACACATCCTTGTTGTAACTGGACACACAAACATTTTGTAAACACAAAGTACCCAGAGATTGCAATTGGCACTCGATTCGGACCATGTTGCAGCAAGGTTTGTTGTATTCATACCACAATAATTAACCATGTTGCAATTCGTATTTAACCATGTTTGCAATTGTGTCACATATGATGTTGCAAATGGTGTACAATAGGTGTTATGAACTTTCTGTGTTGCAAATGGTATACATTGGGTTTGCAATTTTGTATTAACTTGATGTTAGGGTTTGTTACGTCGACAGTGACTTAGGGCTTCGACAGAGATTAGAGTTCAAGGCGTCACCAAACTATCAGTAGGTCTGAGGAATTTCTAGTATAGTTCACTTTTTGTTTCATCTAAGCGTCGACAGAGATTAGGTTCAGTAGCGTCCATGAACATTAGGTTCAGTAGCGTCCCAAAGCTTTTAATAGTTCCGAGGGATTTCTAGTTTACTTCACTTTTTGTTTCATCTAAGCATCGACAGAGATTAGGGTCAGTTGCGTCCACAGAGATATAGGGGATCGACAGAGATTAGGGTCAATAGCGTTTACAAAGATATAGGGCTTCGACAGAGATTTGGGTCAGTAGCGTCCACAGAGATTAAGGTTAGTTTCGTCCCCAAGCTTTCAGTATATCCAAAGGATTTCTAGTATAGTTTATTTTTTTATTTCATCTAAGCATCGACAGAGATTAGGGTCACTAGCGTCCATAGAGATTCAGTAGCGTCCACAGAGATTAGGGTCAGTAGTATCCATAGAGAGTCAGTAGCGTCCACAGAGATTAGGGTCAGTTTCGTCCCAATCTTTTAGTATATCCAAGGGATTTCTAGTATAGTTTATTTTTTGTTTCATCTAGGCATCGACAGAGATTAGGGTTAGTAGCGTCCACAAAGATTTAGTAGCGTCCACAGAGATTAGGGTGCATATGTCGCAATTGTTCATTCATCATGTTGCAATTTGCTTTCCTCGGTGTTCCAAATGGTATTCCTTTGGTGTGCAATTGTCCTTTTCATAGAAAATAATTGTTCTTTATTTTTGTACTTGTGCCGTTATAGCGTCCACAGAGATATATGGTTTCGTGAGAGATTAGGGTCAGTAACGTCCACAGAGATTTAGTAGCGTCCATAGAGATTAGGGTCAGTTTCGTCCCCAAGCTTTCAGTATAACCAAGGGATTTCTAGCATAGTTTTTTTTGTTTCTTCAAGGCATCCACAAAGATTAGAGTCAGTAGCGTCCACAGATATTCAGTAGCGTCCACAGAGATAGGGTGCATATGTCGCAATTGTTTACTGAGATGGTTACAATTAACTTAATTCACTGTTGCAAATGGTCTTTATTTGATGTTGCAGTTGGCGATGCTAAAATACATCAAATGCATAGACCTACCCAGCCCAGCAGACCCGTGTCCGTACGCGTCACTCACCCACCCATCCGTACGTACGTACGAGGCCCCTGCGCTGTCATCTGCCCGCCACGCACCAATTGCAACATTGTGTGTGTCGTGGGCTGCAACACATTGTTGTGTTCAGTTGCAACACGGATGCACGTACGCATCAGTCTTGTATAGCCCAGTTGCAATTCGTACTTAACTGTTGTTGCAATTGCCTTCTACACCCTGTTGCAAATGGTGTACAATTGTTTTTAACATTTTTGGTTTTCCAAATTATTTTACAATATGTTTCCAATTGGCCGTACATGTCAGTAAATCTGAGCAAATCATAGAATAGCTCACTTTTTTTTCATCTTTGCGTTTACTGAGATTAGGGTTGGGTCAATATCATTAGGAGTTCATATCCTGCAAATGTTCATTTTAAGATGTTGCAATTGGTTCACTTTAGTTGTTGCAAATGGTGGTACATTAGGTTTGGAATTTTGTATTACCTTGAGATTAGGGTTTGTTATGTTGACTGAGATTAGGGTCAGTAGCGTCGACTGAGATTAGGGTTTATTTTTGTTTCATAACAGTGTTGACTGAGATTAGAGTTCGTTAAGTCGACACAGACTAAGCTTCGACTGAGATTAGGGTTAATAGCATCAATATAGTTTGGGGTTAATAGCATCGACTGAGATTAGGGTTGTTTCATACTAATTGCAACAGATCTGATCCAGCGCAACTGGAGCTGATGTAGTTGCAACCTGACGCGATCCAATTACAACTAGAGTCGGGCCAGTTGCAACTAGGCAATAAAACTAGTTGCAATCTGACGTGATCCAACTACAACTAAAGTCGGGCCAGTTGCAACTAGGTAATATAACCAGTTGCAACCAATTACTTGCTATTTGATGTTTCTAAAAATACTAAAGCTACTAACAAATAAGATACTAACAATTATTTGTCAAAATATGTGGTGGGATTTTTAAATTGTTAGTCTATTTTTAGTGTGTATGAAACGGAGGTGTATGCATGTCTATATCTAGCGTGTCGGTATGAGCCAGTAAAAAAACCGAAATTGGCAACTACCAAAAATAGAGGCAACAGCATGCGCCATGGCCGGCAAGGAAAAAAGAAAAAAATAATACTCGTCCATGACTACATGTAGTACTAGTACTATTATTATACGAGCAGAAGTGGGCAGGACCGCTCGTTGCAGTTTAGGACACAGAGTGATGTCTGCGCATGCGAGTGGACGAAGCAGGCACGTCCCACGTGGCCGGGTGGGCGCCCACGACCCACGTGCGGTCGCGCATGGCCGGACGCGCGGGGACGGACGCGCGCGCGGGGTGGGACGCGCGGTCGGGAGGCGCCGTCGGCCGGCGGACGGTTGGTTGGTTTGGGGTCTGTGCAATCAACTGCTAGAATGCACCTGGTTGTATTTTAGCCTCGTCGTAGATATATAAAACAAATTTTTACCTAAATGATCTGCCAAATTATGAGATTCATACTCTCCAA
>DXKC01002869.1:0-15419 GCA_031170775.1 Cymbopogon citratus
GTGGTTCTTCGTCGACGATCGGTTCTCCCCTGCTTCAGCCTTCAGGTGCGGGAGGTTGAAGACACAGCTGACGAGTGGGACCCACCTAGCGGTGACACGAGATGCAGGGCCCATCGGTTGGAGAGTTAGAGAGTGGAAGAGAGCAGGGGCAGATTCGTCTTTTCAACCCGTACTTAATGGTGTTAAGTCCAGTTAACGGAATAGGGGCAACTGGCTTGTTCGGTTTTAAAAAACGGGGGCAAATGAGCAAAAGTTAAAAAACAGGGGCAAACGAGCAATTGGCCTCCAGAATAGGGGCAGTTACACAAAAAGCCCTTCTTATTATGTCAGTTTTATTGATGAGCATAGCAAATTCACTTGGCTTTACTTATTGGTCATAAATCTGAAGTGTTTTCTATCTTTCATGAATTTCAAAGGCTTGTTGAAAGACAGTATGGTCGAAAAATACAAACGGTCCAAACCGATTGGGGTGGTGAGTATCAAGCATTGCACTCCTTCTTTAAACGCATTGGCATTTCTCATCAAGTCTCCTGCCCCCATGCTCATCAACAAAATGGTTCTGCGGAACGAAAACATCGTCACATCGTTGAGATGGGACTCACCTTGCTTGCTCATGTGTCTATGCCACTTAAATTCTGGGATGAAGCATTTTCTGCAGTCGTTCACCTTATTAATCGGCTTCTCTCTAAAGTCATCCAAGACCAATCTCCATTTGAGCGACTACTCCATCAAAAACCTAACTACACCTTCCTTCATGTGTTTGGGTGTGCTGTATGGCCAAATTTGCAGCCCTATAACTCCCGGAAATTAGTTTTCTGCTCTAAAAAAAATTTGTCGGTTATAGCACTCTACATAAGGGTTATAAGTGTCTAGATCCGAAGGAGGAACGTGTGTATATTTCCTGAGATGTCGTGTTTGATGAGCAAGTGTTTCCTTTTGCTTCATTACATCCAAATGCGGGTGCTCGCCTTCGCAAAGAAATTGAGGTTCTTCCTGATCTCTTTCTGTTATCACCTACTAGTTTCGGGAACAAAAGTTTCTCTAACCCACTTGAGCGTTCTCCTGCCTCGACTAATGTTTCTTCGAGTTCTTGTGCCTCTACAGAACCTGCAGGATCAAACACTGTCTCAAATGGCGGTGAAACACAGGAGAACGGCGCTCTTCCTCAGCGTCATTTTATGTGCCTCCCGGTGGGGGGCAGCATGGCGGTCGAGGCTGATCTCCCTGCCCCAAATTCTTCTTCGCCAGGTGTGACAGGGGGATCCCCCTTGGGATTGGGCGCCGGGTCTGCATCTCCCGCGGCCCCGCTCCCTACTCCAGGATCTTCTACGAGCACAACACCGCCACACGCCTCTCCGTCGTCCACCGGCCAGCCACACCTAGATCCGCTGACAGTCTCACCGAGCGGGACAGCTGCTGCCGGCTCTGGTGCTGTGGAGATCTCTGCCGCCAGATCGTCTGCGACCTCTGCGTCTATAGCCGTGCCTGCGACAGCCACTCGCCCAGCCACTCGTCTCTCTCAAGGTATCACTAATCCCAAATTACATACAGATGGCACGGTTCGTTGGTGCATGCATGCTCAGGCACCATCAGGTGAACCAGCTACAGTTGCTGAAGCTCTTGCTCACAAGCATTGGGTTAGTGCCATGGATGATGAGTATTGTGCATTGATGAAGAACAAGACATGGGATCTTGTTCCTCGACCGAAAGGAAAGAACATTGTGGGATGTAAATGGGTTTATAGGATCAAGCGCAAGGCTGATGGCTCTATTGATCAATATAAGGCCCATCTCATGGCCAAAGGATTCAAGCAGCAGTATGGGATAGATTATGAAGAGACGTTTAGTCTTGTTGTTAAAGTTGCAACCATTCGCTTGATTCTTTCTATTGCAGTTTCAAAAGGGTGGTCACTTCGATAGCTGGATGTTCAGAACGCTTTCCTTCATGGCATTTTGGAAGAGGAAGTGTTCATCCAGCAGCCTCCTAGGTATACTGACTCTCATCATCCCACATATGTTTGTAAATTGGATAATGCCCTTTATGGTTTGAAACAGGCGCCACGAGCTTGGTATGCAAGGCTGTGTCGACGCTTAGAAGCTCTTGGGTTTGTTGCATCCAAGGCTAATACATCACTATTCTACTATAATCGAGGTGGAGTTTATATGTTTGTTCTTGTTTATGTTGATGACATCATTGTGGCAACTTCATCTCCTCTCGCCACTGAAGCTCTCCTCAAGGATCTGCGGACAGATTTTGCTCTCACAAGGATTTGGGAAATCTTCATTATTTTTTGGGCATTGAGGTGAAGAGAACACATGATGGTCTTGTTCTTTCACAGGGGCGCTATGCAGCCGATGTGCTGTCTCGATCTGGCATGGATAAAGCAAAGCCCGTGGATACACCCCTACCCTCTACTGAGAAGCTTAGTCTCACTGCTGGTGATCCTTTGGGACCTGATGATTCCACCCGATACCGGAGCGTAGTTGGAGCCTTGCAGTACCTCACTCTTACACGGCCAGATCTCTCTTTTGCCGTCAACAAAGTGTGTCAGTACCTTAATGCTCCAATTACTGTGCACTAGAGTGCGGTTAAGAGGATCTTGCGCTATGTTCATGGAACAATCTCTCTTGGACTTCATATCAGACGATCGAACTCTACATTGGTCAGTGCATTTTCGGATGCTGACTGAGCAGGATGTGTTGATGATCGCCGCTCTACTGGAGGTTTTGCGGTGTTCTTTGGAGCCAATCTCATATCTTGGATGGCTCGCAAACAGGCTACGGTTTCACGCTCAAGCACCGAGGCGGAGTATAAAGCCTTGGCCAATGCTACTACTGAAATGATGTGGGTGCAAAATTTGCTCAAAGAATTGAATGTGTCGAGTCCACCGGCAGCACGACTGTGGTGTGATAATCTTGGTGCTAAGTACTTGTCTGCCAACCCTATCTTTCATGCTCGCACGAAGCATATTGAAATTGACTTTCACTTTGTTAGAGAATGGGTGGCGCAGAAGTTACTTGATATACGGTTCATCAATTCTGCTGATCAGCTTGCTGATGGTTTTACCAAGCCTGTACCTGCTAGCAAGATACACCAATTCAGATCCAATCTTGGCCTTGTTAGTGGCTAAGATTGAGGGGCATGTTAAAGTATACGAAGATTGACATGATTCGGCTGTGTTGTTAGTTAGGAAATATATTGTACCATATCTTGTTGTTAGCTAGATATTAGGAGAGATTTGATCTCTATCCTGTTGTAGCAATTGCTTGACTTGTAAGCCACGTGAGGGGCTATTCCTCACCTATATAACATGCAGCCGAGAGCCCCAAAGGGCTATCTCATTCCCTCTATTTCTTATAGTCAGATCAAACAACCAGCTTCTGCTTGGAGGCACCTGGCAGAGTTGTGATGCTCCATGCCTTGCCACTAACCCATCGGCAATTTGGCCTTGGAAATTTTAAAGATTGTTTCCAAAATGGATTTTCAATGGGATGTGTCACTAATGGGTTCCTTTCTGTCTGACGTTTTGGTAGTTGTGTTAAGGGCATAGTTTGCTTACTGATGCTACTTTATTTAGGATAGCATCTCTTGGATATACATTTTGCTTAGCTTCTGCATGCAGAGCAACTAACACCACTGAGATGTGAGCAAGCTACATTATATTCCTGATGGTAGTAAACGCATGCATCAACTCAGGTGTCAGTATCTTTAAACATCGCTATTAGCATCTTGATCTTCATCTATCTTCATGGATAGCTCCTAGTTGATTATTTGAACAAGGTATACAATCATACAGAATGGTGTTGTATATACATCATGGCCAGTGAAGGAAGCTTCAACAACTTCTCATCCTGCAAGCAAGTCAAAAGTGTACTCGCTGGGATGTAATTTCGCAGACCTGCTTCGCTCTGACCAAGGAAGATACTGACAAGACGATGTATGTAGAACAAGTGTACGTGCTTCCAATTAACAAGCCACCCAGTGCTGGTAGCTCAAATGTTTGAGTATACATACAGTACATGTACTGTCCTTGAGAATACGGAAAGGGAAATGAAGAATCTGATGAAGACTAGAGAAAGTGTGACTGATTAACATACCGCACCAAAGGATATGATAATAAGTTAACAAGGTTCTAAAAAATACTGTTTTCATTTCATCTTTTTACCGGTGAACAATTCAAGACTCCCCGCACCCAAAAAAACCCTCAAATGTCGGGTAGAACAACTGGACAGTTTTAACAGATAAAATTGGTTTGTCAGCATGTTTCCAATCCTAAGTAACAATCATGGTTTCCTTTGTTCTGCATATAGGACTAACAGATCCAGTGAATTGTTCTAGATGGTGCTTTTTCCACCTTGATCAAACTGTTCTCTTTCATTGCTAGAATGTTCAGATTATATTCTTATCGAATCGAATTGACTGCGCACCATGATCATAATCTGTATATTTTTTTGAAACAAACCAAGCAGGTGAGCTGCCGATTATATTAAAAATAAGATAAGCTCAGACTGAGCACAACGATACAACTAGACGACCACAGTCAACAACTGGAACCACTAAGAACAACGAAGACACAACAACTACCAACAAGCTACCGACAACGAGAACAGAAGTAAACAACAGCCAACTGCAACTCGAACCCCTACAACACATTGCGAAGAGGCAAAGCAACCTCCGCCACAAGGTTCCAAAAGGCAGGACCCTTCAAATCCATCAATGAATTGAGGATGTCTGGCAGCAACAGTTTCTTCAAACAGTCTACGACATCTTACATTGCGTTGTCATCAAGCTTCCCGTCCTTCCCAACAATGCCCAAATCATTTAACACATTGTGTTGTGCAAGTCGAACACTTCGGCGAAGCGAAGACTTATCGTAGGACTTGCGTCGATGTCGAGATCTTATTGTTAGGGCAGGTGGCGAAGAGGGTTGTAAAGGAACACATGCCATGTCCTGCTCCATGCTAACTGTGTCGCATTCCTCATCGAAGGACATGACAATAGGGTCCTCAATTGTCACGCCCATATCGATCTCAGCTTGTTCCTCATTGGACGCATCTTCGACCAAAACAGTATCTTCAAAAGATGTGTCATGCTCCCTGGGGAAGTCCAATGTTGCCTCAGTTGATTGTCCAACAACACTTGTAGTGGTGAGCTCTTTGACTGAGATGACAGATTGCTGGCACAAATTTTCCTCATGTGCTTGCTCTTGGTGTTCCTGTGATTGCTTCTTTTGATTCTCCAACACATTGTTTAGGTCCACTGCGACCACAGTCTTCTCACCATGAAATTCCCCGGTAGGCGCATAAGTAGACAAGAGTGTTGGAGCCAAAGAATGCCGAACTGGGGAACATGGGCCAAATAGACCAACCAAATCTGGAACAAAGGGGTCCTTGCATGGTAGCTCGATGGTTTCCAGCTGGTGGCTATCCGCGCAAGCCATAACTTGATGATTGAGGCCTCGTCCCTGAGTGGGCGCACCACCTCCTCAAGTTGAGATATGAAGAATTTCTAGAGATCCGAGCGAAGAGAATCCAACATAGGCCTAAACAATGAATGTAAGATCCGGGGTGGAATGCAATGCGACCATTACAACCACAAGCAGCGCAATTGTGATCATATAGCTTTTTTCATAGCCACTGTATAGCGTCTTTGTGTGTGATGAGTGATTGTCAATAAGGTCAAACACTTGTGGTTGGTTGGCTGAAGGGGGGTTCTACTAATCTCGGGCACAGGGTTGTGTGTCGAAACGGTGTCTCTTGGCTTGTGTTGTGAAGGTGTGGAGTCCGAGGGCGGTAGCGACGGTCGGGAGAAGGTCAAGCGGGCGTGCCATGCTGACAGACCGCAGAGGTGAAGGGCGGACGTGGTGGCTTGGACCGAGGGACCAGACGGCGGGGTGCTAGTCATAGTGGCTGACACTTGGGATTTCAACAAGTGCGAGATGACATGGCGGGGGATCCGTGCGTGGCACGTACTCACGAGGAGGTTTGGTGGTTTGGCCTTAAAACCATCGGCAGAGGTTTGGTGGTTTGGCCTCAACACCATCGGTGGGGGATGCATGTGCGGCATGCTACTCGCGGAGGAGGTTTCACGGGTTTGGCCTCAAAACCCGGGGAGAGTCCCGCGCGGACGGACGTCACGTGACGGCATCGGGGAGATTGCGTGGATGCAAGGCTATCGATGAGGAGGCGCGGTGGCCGTCGGATCAAGTTATCATGAGTTTGACAAGTATGCCCTCGAGTGTCTTAGTTTAGCTCAAGTTACCCTAGAGGCATTTTGAGGTTGTCCGAATGTATCTATAAATAGATGTGGAGTCCCCCTCTCCATCTAACCTCTCCCATTTTGTGTTTTCTCCTTCTAGTGGCTAGGTTTTTCTTTACTCCCCCATGGATTACTAGAGAGAGGCCACCAAATAATTTGTTCCCTTTATTCGTAGGAAGCACACCCCTTAGTGTGTGCGTGCCCACTGGGTTTTTAGAATCATGGCTTGAGTTTTTGATTGAATCGCGTTCTTGAAATTCCTCACGGGTTCATCTTTTCCCACTCTGAGAACTTTGCGATTTCTTTGTTTCTAGAGCTTTTCGATCCGTTCTTCTTGCCCTGACTTGATCTATGATATGGGTAGAGGCTTTCCACCAGAGGAATTGCTCTATAACCTCACGAGATCGAAGAGCATTGGATTTGTTGCTCTAGGTCTCCAAGTTTCCCCTTTTCCCTCTCTTTTGTGAAATCTTGAGTTTTACTCTGATCTGAGCGATGATCTCCTAGAGATAGCTCACCAATTGCATCAGGAACCTACTGTCAAAATTTGATTGCGATTGGTTTGATTTGGATCTTGCTCGAGGCTATTTCAATAGAACCGGCTAGGCCGGTTGGGGGAGTCGGCTGAGCCGACTGTGGAGTCGGCTAAACTGGCTTGGGCTTGTTCCTGCTAGTAGAGTCGGCTAAGCCGACGGAACCGGCTAAGCCGGATCCCAGAACCGGCCAGGCCAACTTGACAGGTCCAGGTGCTGCTTTGAGTGGTTTTCATGTTGCCAAACTCCTTTTCTCGATCCATCAGTCCCTACAGGTTTCTGTTTTCATCAAGAACATTTCTGTTGGGTACTGTTTGGTTTTTGGGGTAAGTGTGATAGAGCTTATGACCTCTATATCCTCTCTTTGAGAGAAAGAATTTTTTTTAAAAAAAATTTAAGGCTCCAATTCACCCCCGTCTAGTCGACGTTTCCAGTCCTACAATTGGTATCAGAGCTGGTTAAGGGTCACTGCTACCTCAATTGGTCCATGATCCAGTAGGCGACAATGGAGCGGAGATCTGGAAAACCGCCGCCTTTCAATGGCAAGAACTATTCCTACTAGAAGATTCGCATGTCTGCATATCTTCAGGGAGTTGTTCTCTTGTTTGGGAAATTTGCAAAGACACCAACTACGAGGTGCTTGATGCTCGTGTGGGTCAGAAAGAGAAGGACCAACACGAAGCAAACAGTAAGGCCATAGCATCTTGTTTGATAGTCTTAGTGAGGTTGAGTTTGCTCATATTTCTGACTGTCATACTGCTCATGAGATCTGGTTAAGAATTCAGAACTATCATGAGGGAACTCCTTAAATCAAGACCAAACTCTATGAGACATACAAGCGTGAGTATGAAAACTTTTTTCAGTTGGAGGGTGAGTCGATTGATTCTCTTTTTGTTCGTCTTCAAACCATCATGAACAAAATGAAGGCGAACAACCCTCAGATGCCTTATGCCGTTCATGATAGAGCATTCAAACTCTTATATGCTCTGGATCGAAAGGTGTGGGAGATGAAGGTGTCAGCGATCCAGGAATCACCCAACTACTACACCCTTACCGTGGGTGAGTTTTTCAGCAAGCTCAAGTCCATCAATGTCGACATCCAGACGTAGGCCAAGATCAAGAATCCATCTGCCCCAACTTCTTCAATGGCTCAAGTGTCTGGTAAGGGAAGTTCAAGTTCTTCTAATACTTCACACTTCTCTTTTGCCTTGTCTTCTTTGGTGACTGCTATAGAGGATCAGCTAGAGATTCTAGGAGACGATGAGGTGGCGTTGCTGATCAGTCGGCTCTTGAGGTTCCAGAACAACCGTTTGAACCGTCAATGTGGTGGCCCCAAGGGAGGTTGCTTTGAGTGTGGAGATTTGGACCACTTCGTCATCAACTACCCCAAGAAGATCAAGGTCTATGACAAGTATGACCACACCAGGCAGAAGGACAAGCAGGAGTACCACTCCTCCAAGAACAAGAAGAAGGAGAACTTCGACGAGAAGGCACACAAAAGGAAGTTGTTCCACAAGTTCTAGGAGAAGTAGCAGGCGTGCATCGCCTCTATGAGGGACATCAACGACACCAACAACAACGATGACAACAAGTTAAGAATTGAGAACTACGTCAACGGGATCTAGCTGGTGATAACCTGTGTGTAAGCAACAAGTACAAGTGCTAGCAAATGCTCAAGTTGATCAATTGAAACGAAATATGGCGTTTAAGCATTTTGAGCAAGTTTTAAGCATTTTCATAAAAGGGGTTCACCACCAAATGTAGCTACTAGCACATGTAAGCAGAAAATCATACTAGTGCTAACTCAAGTATACCAAGTGAACTACCCCATGCAACGTTTATACATCATGTCAGAAAAAGACTAACACTTGTGTTTTTTAAATTTTAAGTTATCGGAGTTGCATCTGTACACAAGTATTAGTGAGACATGTGTAAAAGGCATTGATACTGTCACGCCAAATGTGAACCATGCCAATCCAAAGAGTTTAAGACAATGATTCTAGACATCGCTACAAGGTTCAAGTTCATCCTAAGTGTAATGGGAAGCAGTCTCAATACCTTGACGTGAGACAGTAAAGATCCAAGTCAAATTTTCATCACACTTAGCTTGGATTTCAAATTTAAGCACAAGTTGATCATTGTTCATCCAAAGCAAGTTTATAACTAAATAAACACAAGACATAGCAACCTTCTTGATAAGTAGTGCAGATACTCCTTCCTTGAACAGATTCAGGTTGGAGATGAACCTCTGAGGTGGAACTTGACGGCGTCTAGTTCTCCTCAACAATTGCTCAGGATCTTCAATATAGTTTGATGGCAATTGGAAACCGCTCATACACTGCCTAGCTTCACAATAAAGGAAGACAAGACAAGTGAGGGGTTAGCCCCTAACACTACTCGATAACTAGACTAATAGTAGACTCCGGATTCACTTTTGTTAAAATTCCTAGACAGACGCTTTCCCCAGCAATGGCGCCAGAAATGCTTGTTGGCAGTTCTTAGTGCAACCACCATATATTGGCAACGGCGCTAGAACTGCCTGAGGAGTATTTTCTATTAACTATTGGATGATTCCGCAAGCACACAGAATATACCGCTATAGCACTTCACCCGGGAGTATTCCAAGGTATCGTAATTTATATTTTTCCCAAGGAAAGCGGCTAAGAGTGTTTAACAAAAGGAGAATGAGATCTTTGTGTCTACTATAGTCTAGTGTCAACTAGTGAGTAAGGGGGTAAGTAAATGATAGGAAGGGTAACGTGATTCCAATATCCTAAACTAAGGTAATTAGTAGTGTTAGCTAGGTGGGAGGACAACGAGTGAGTAAAGGACTCCTATGTATCTAACTTGACTTTTGTGGACTTAGCTTAATAGATAACTGACTTAACTAGATTGGTGCCTTACTACTGTGTGCGAGGGATAACCGAAAAGGTGGATTGAGTTAACAAGGTTCTCACCTCCCCATCACCTAAGCGGCTAAGCTTACTGGTTGCCTTACCTTTTAAGAACTAGCCTGAATGTGAAGAGAACCTAATGCCGCCCACGATCTATCACCTACTAGGGAGTGCGCTCCTACTTTCCGTGCAAGCCAGTGGTAATCAAGGGTAAGATTAAGTATGAGCACCACGCTCACACTCACTCTTACAACTCTAACTAGTTGCAGCTAGCTAAGCTCCTATGCAGGATAGGACGATGATGCACACACAAGGAGTTGTTTACAAGAAACCAATCTAACTAAGGCAACTATATTACTAAGATAAATGCACAACAAGACTATGAAAGACTTGTACTAAGTAAGTACTCAATAAAGTAAAGTAAGAATGCTATATTGAATATTGATAAAGGAAAGTCTTACAAAAGAGAAAAGATACAAGAGCTGTACCAGATTCTCTAGAAGACGACTCTGGAGACCCGAGCTTCGCTTGACTCAACTCTAACTCCCACTCTAGACTAACTACTACTACTCTTAAGATTGAATGCTTGGAAGCTTGGAATGCAGCAATGGAATTCACACTTGAGATGAAAGGTGGAGGCTGCCTTTATAGAGGGAGGTGGAGTAGGGGCTACTCCACTGCCACGTCAACGATCCGTGTGACATCGCTTCTCCTCCCTTGGATCAAACCGACTTCAAACCGCCTCAAGATGGATGGCAGTGGCAATTTCCACATGTGGGAAGCGTGCCAAGGCCGGTGGGAGCCAACCGACCTTGGGTGGCCCCACCATAGGGGTCGGCCGACCCCCTCCCTGGCAGGTGGGCCCACCTGGGTCCTCCAGGGGGTGCCCCACTTGCCATGTGAAGTGGCTTGATCAACTTCTTTTTGATTTGTCACGTCACATGCTTTGTTGTTGAGAGAAAACACAAGTTGATCTAATGGTGGAAATAGACTCCTGAGACCTTGACATGGATCATGATCGAAGCTCAAGCCAAGAAGCCTCAGAGTGGGGGTCGCCCGACCCACTTTTGGGTCCCACAAAGCTGAAAATTGTTGTTTCCTGCAAACACAAGCTAAGAGTACAAGTGGAACTGATTATTGATAAAGTATGCTCATGTTATGATATTCTTCCTTGAAACCGAGGCATGTTGACGGTGTTTTGAGTATGGATTTCTGTGGTATATCCACCGTCAACAAGGCCAAACCACCAAACCTCCTCGCTAGTACGTGCCACGCATGGATCCTCCGCCATGTTATCTTGTACTTGTCAAAGTCCCAAGTGTCAGCCAATACGGCTAGCACCCAGCCATCTGGTCCCTCGGTCCAAGCCATCACGTCTGCCCTTCACCTCCGCGGTCCGTCAGCACGGCACACCCGCATGACCTTCTTTCGACCGTCGCTACCGTCCTCGGACTCCACACCTGCACAACACAAGCCAAGAGACACCGTTTCGACACACAACCCTATGCCCGGGATTAGTAAAACCACCCTTCAGCCAACCAACCACAACTATTGGACCTTGTTGACAATCACTCATCACACACAAAGACGCTACACAATAGCTATGGAAAACGCCATGTGTTCGCATGGCTGTAACCCTGAGCAACAAGCCTTGCCTTGTTCCTCACAACCACCCCATCTTCGCTTTGTTTATTTTTGAAAACCCATTTTGTCCTAATAGGATGGCAATCTAGAGGTGGTGGCACCAAAACCCAAACCCGGTTTCTTTTAAAATTTTCAAGTTCCTCATGCATGGCATTGACCCAATCAGGGTTGGACAAAGCGGTGCTCACATCTTTGGGCACCAAGTTAGCAACAAAATCTGAATGAGCAAAGTGAGAAACCTCATACGCTCGTGACCGCGTGACTCGCTGGTCAAGTCCTCCAATCATCATTTGAGGAGGGTGATTGCGCTAGACGTAGCGTGGTGTTTCCCTTGATGAAGTCGCCTCCCCCTCGACGGTAGCTGGTGCTCCCTGGGGTACAACCAGTGTAGGCTGAGGAAGCTGCTCGAATGGACCCCAAGTCATGGAAGAAGAAGTGTCGGGGCCGTGAGCGGAAGTAGGTCGCAGGGTCGACAGGGGCAGCCGGTGAAGTCGGCTCAGGATCACCCCAATTGGCATCATCCTGCTCCTTGTCACACCCCAAAATTTTCATTTTGGGTTGTGCATAGAAAACACTAAATAAAATAAATGATTTCATGAATTTTCTAAAAATTCCAAGGTTTAGTTATGTTGTTTATAATTCTAAATGTGCAAATTGTGATTTTCTTAAAATATTTGGAATTTAATTTGATATGTTTTGTTGCATTCATGCTGAGCGCATTAAATTTTCTTAGGTGAAAAAAGAATTTTTAAAAAAATTGATAACGCCATGAATAGATTTTTATCTATTTCCTTTAAATACAATTTTAAAATCAAAGTCAAACTCTTTAATCCTTGTTTAACTAATACCCTTTGATCGCATTCCAAATCTTTGATCATTCATTGTCCATTTCATTTTCTGATCACATCATCACTTTTCCATGACCATTAATCATGCTCTTATATATATATTTAATCCTATGCCTGTGACTTATTGATTCTAAATATGCAAGACCACCAGCCACAAACATTCTTCACATAGTTAGTGCAATTGCTTGCATGATTACTTGTTCACATATCTCTCTCCTTCTCGGGTGTTGCATGCATTAACCAGAAGCAGGTCCAAGTCCTCCACTAAATATAGCAGCAGTGGCTTCCGTTTCATTCACTAATCTTATCTCTCTCTTAATCTCTCTGCTCTGCAAGGGTCTTAATTATGGAACCAGCTAGTTGCATGCACACGCTGCTGTTTCTTCATTTGCCACCGTGAAATATGTAGCACCGCCTAACCTCTGTCTATCTTTCAGTGTGAGTGGCATGCATGCATACGTACGTAACTTTGCCTTGCCTCCTTCGTCCGGCCGTTTTGAACGCCCGGCTCTCCCTTTCCCTTCCCTCAGTGCTCCACATATATGCATGCAGATTAAGCACTGAGCTGCCGCAATAACCGCCTCCTCCACCATCTCTTCTAATCTGCAGAAACTCCCGTCATCATTATTGGCTGCAGCGAGCTCCACCAGAGACCACCACCGACCCCTCTGTTTCACCCCAGTCCTATATATAAACAGGCCCATGGCCTCGCATTCTCACCCCACATCGAACCAGCTTCTCATCATCCTCTCTCCCTCGCCAAATCACCACCGCAATGTCTTGGCCGAAGTCGACCGCCACACGTCGCCGATCTCCTTGGTCAGGAATTCATGGCTCCTTGGTTCCTCCCCGAGCTCGCCGGAACATGCAACCATGGCCGTCTGTTCCTCCTCGAAATCCTCGTCCTCTCCCGTGCCGAAAACGTCGACAAGAACGGCACCCATGAGTTCACTTGGCTGCTTTCGTGTCTCATATTGCTTCGACTTCTCCGGCCACCAGTGCGCCGGCATGATCCAACTCCACGGCGAGGAGCGCCACTGCAGCCGTGGGCGAGCTAAATCCGAGCGGCTCCACAGACCCAGCGCCGTCTCAGTCTCCAGGTTGATTCTACATATACGCCTGCTCCATCCATTTCTTACCAGCATATACCTTTTTGATTCATCTCGCTGACAGCCAAGCCACCATACAACAGCAGTTGCAGACGGCTTCTGCTTGCATATGAATTCCCAAATTTGTAATCAGTTCCATATTTCTTGTTGACATATGCATGTGTATACTCTTCGCAAAAATAATCATGCTAGTGACCTTCAGTGAATTTTTTGCTAGCATCTGTACAGAACTACTAAGCCCACGTACATATCAAAATATCTTTTGTCTATCCCTTGATGATGCCGTCACCTTGTTATGTTGACGCCATGCATATACGCCTTCTTTTTCTTCATAATATATTCTCATCTATAAATAGGCAGCACATGTTCCTTTCATTTCTTCAACATCATTGTCACCTTGCCAACTAGCAAACTTATGTACGTGTGTATACACGTATATATATACACACCTTTGTTGATGATGCCGTGGATTCATTATATGCTGATGCCATATAACTTTCTATGTTCCATCCAAAATATAATTCCAATATTCCTATAAATATCCCCTTGACAATCTAAATCATTGTCTTTTCATTCTTCGGCATCTTGTTGACATCCTTCTTGATAGACCTTGATAACATGTCATAATTCTTTTATTAATTTTAATTAAATGTTCAAAGTATTTTGTTTATTTAAAATATCAATTTTATGATTTAACTCAAAACTTCAAAAGCTCCCCATAACCCCTTTAATTTTAGGTGCTTTTGCGCTCATGCGATCGTAGGATCACTCTCTTTTGCGTTAGACTAGATTTGTCTTTGTTTTTGTAACACATGGTGTACTGTTTTTAGGGTTATTTTCAGGTGTTTGTGCCAATTGATTGCTAACGATAGAAACAGTTATGCAAGGATGATCCAGATGAGAAGTTGGAAAGTTTAGATGACAAGCAATTGGAGGCAAGTATAACATGAGTTTCCTTGTAACCTATGAACCATTTAATTACTTTCATATGCATGTGTCTAATATGATGCTTAGGAATTTACCTAGTATCTTGATATCCTTATTCCTTATATACCCTGGGTTCATGCATATGGTTAGTTTGCTTAGCTTGCAATCACTAATAATGTTAAAATTGACCAATGACATATAGAACAAATGGATTGAATGTGATGCTTTTGAGCAACATGGACAGAAGGGGGCTAGAGCATTGGACCTTTTGGGATGCTCTAGTCAGCCCTCTATAAGGACTGGATCTTAAAGCGGCAACCCAGAACATCCGTACAGCCTTGAGGATCAAAGTGAGAATGATCTTAGTCGTATAACTAGTTTTCTCAAGCTTGTTAGTGGTTACTGGAATTTCACGGCGCACAAGAGGGGGTGCCACGATGTGCATGGTCCTTGTCCTGCTGAAGTGTGTGCTGGGCTGCGTGTCAAGTGTACCGCTTCGGAGGAGAATCTTCCATGGCACGGGGTCGACCGAAACCTCACGGCTACTAACTTGTTAGGGGTAATTAGTGAAGGGCTTCGTAGTGAAACCCTGCCCGCTCACCTTGGAAGTGTTTGGGGGTCAACGGGCCCTAGGCAAATGGGAATCACGACTCAAGGTGAAAGTGTACACCTCTGCACAGAGTTTCATCAAACTGATATATCAGCCGTGCTCACGGACACGAGCGGCCTAGATCCTTTTCGAGATGGTTCTATATGGATGGGCTGGATGAGGATAAAGCTAGATGAAGATCAATTCTAATGATGATAATTAATTATATTTACGTGGGAGCCTTAAGCATAATCTAGAAATATAGGTTTAATAAATAAAATGTGACCAATTAAAAGTGCTTACTGTAGTTCAACCATGTCTAGCCTTTTGAGCCTTGCATCCCCTCATGGTATACTTGCTGAGCATGGTGAGCTGACGCTTGTTGTTGTCACCAATAAAAATCCCGGATGGGTATCAGATGGCGGTTCAAGTAAGGAGTTTCATACGGAGTTCCACGAGTACTAGGCGAGTGCTCCCCCAGTCAACCGTCCCTGTGGAATATGGAGACCTGAAGACCGGTAGTTTCTGTTGTACTCTGATATATTTGTAAGTTTATGTAAATATGTTTCGCTATGTAATAAAGCATTGTTTCTGATATTTATCACTTTTGTTGCTAT
>DXKC01002870.1:0-13339 GCA_031170775.1 Cymbopogon citratus
CAATTCACATAATTGCCAATCAATACAAGTTGTCTATAATGGATATTCATTGAACACAATATAATATTCATAGATACAGCCGGAATATCATCATCTCTATGATTACCTCTAGGGCATATTCCCAACACATGGCGCTTCCCTCAAAGAAGTCGCCTCCCCCTTGACGGCAGCTGGTGCTCCCTCAGTCGTCGGAGCAGACTGAAGAAGCTGCTCGAATGGCCCCCAAGTCATAGAAGAAGAAGGGTTGGGGCTATGAGCGGAAGTCGACGTCATAGGGTCGACAGGGGCAGCCGGTGGAGTCGTCTCGGGATCACCCCAATCGGCATCTTCCTGCTCCTCCTCCACAAAGATGGATGCACCATACTCATCATCACCTGCACGCTCAAAAATAGGGGTTGTACAAGGCATGGTCTCATCAAAAGTAACTTCACAAGTCTCCATCACTCAATTAATTTCTAGGTTCAAAACATGATAAGCAGAAGAATGAGTAGCGTAACCTAGAAAAATCTCATTAGAAGATCGTGACTCAAACTTGTCTAAGTTACCCTTCTTTA
Organism: Cymbopogon citratus; assembly: GCA_031170775.1. Classification (NCBI taxonomy): domain Eukaryota; kingdom Viridiplantae; phylum Streptophyta; class Magnoliopsida; order Poales; family Poaceae; genus Cymbopogon; species Cymbopogon citratus. The sequence goes on from DXKC01002870.1 coordinate 555, forward strand.
GGATGAAACACTTGCAACCAAAAACCCTGAAGTGGCTCACTTTGGGTGTTCGACCAACCACAACTCATAAGAAATCTGTCGATGTTTTACCACTGGCAGCCTGCCATGGGGGTGCCCGCGGCAGTTGTTTGGGCTTCGGCGAAGGGTGGAACTCCGCGGTGCATGCAAAAGGACAGACGTTTATTCTGGTTTTGGCCCTTGAGGAAGTCGAGTAACAGCCTTACGTCCAGTCTTAGGCGTGAGCCCGTTTGCATTGTATTGCTGTAAGTTGGCGATTACAATGGGCTGTGGTGTTGTGCTGCGTGTTGTGTGTTGTGATCTGGTGTGTTGTCCCTCTTCCTCCTACGGAGTCCTCTCAATAGACCTTTATATGCCAGGTGCTGTTGAGAGCCCTTCGGCTCCTAGTCGGATACAAAGATAGAGTCCTATGCAGAGAGCAACTGTGCTTCACATCTAAGTAGGACAGGAGACTATCGCACATGGCCTTGCCTTGTGTCTTGGTTCCTACTGTCTTACGGTTCCGTTGGGCGAGTCCTTCCGTCTGGGTTCTGTCTTGCTGAGGACCCTAGGGGGTCCCACACCGACAAGCCCTCGAGCATTTTATGGTTAAACTTGGAGAACTCGTGGATAGGAACTGTCTTCGGGTTCTTTGAGGTGAAACCTTAATATGATCGTCTTGAATGCTTCTGGAACTTATTCTTCATGATGGTGGGTGCAATTTTTGTTAAAAAATTGCACTCACTGAGTGTAGCCCCCGAGCCTCTTGCTTTTTTGGTACAAAAAAGCTGGGTCAAGATTTTGGAATTTTGATTTTTGCTTTTTCTTAGTGTGTCATCCTGTAGCCCACGAGCCTCAACCGGGTTCTTTTGAAAAAAAGAACTTGGGTGAGGGTCTTGGAGTCCTTCTGGTTGTTGTTCTTGGATATTCCCTAGAATATTCTTCTTTTGTCTTGTTGCGCTCCTTCTGTCTTCACTGTTTGGCTTGTGAATCGTGTTGTCATTCAATCTCTGGTTCTGTTCACTGCTTTTTGCTGCATCGTCCTCTGCTGAGTTGTCGCTGAGTCACTATTGAGTCTGCCCTCTTTTACTCCTTTTTAGGTGAGGATAGCATTGAATGGCACTATTGATTCACATGCTGTGGATCTTTCCTTTGTGGACTTGGTTCATGTGCTCCACTTTTTCTTCTATAAATAGCTGTTGAATCGTGCTCTTGTTTTCACAACTTCTTCTTTCTGATGCTTGTATTGTAAAATGGCGAGCTTCTATTGCGAGCCCCTGAGCTTATTCTTTTCTCCTTTGTTACGGTTTAGCCTCTGTAATCTTGAAAGAATGCTTCGACTGTTCTGGTGTTATGACGAGTTCTTGAACGAGCCCCTGAGAGTCCTTTTGAAGAATAGCGAGCGTCTGAGCGAGCCCCCAAGCTTGTTCCTAGGTTGTGGCGAGCGGTTGAGCGAGCCCCCAGGCATCTTCTTGAATCTTCTGTAGCTTCTTTCTTATGAATGGTGTAGGTTTTGAGAAAGGGACTATTAGCAGGCTAGTCCCTAGGTGGCATCGCTCTGTAGGGTGCAATGAGGCAAATGGTGTAGGATTTGAGATGTTGGTTAGTTGGGATCCGCTGCTTCGTGTTCCAGCTCTCCATACTTGTCCTTCATTTGTTTCCTACGGGGTTGAACAGTATGTGTTTGTGGTTGATACTAGTGTCTTGACTGGTCTTCTTTCCTTGGTCTGCCTTGCGCTATGTCCTTTTGTCTCAGTTCGGTGTAGATCAGCACGTGTTGTGAGTGGCATCTGAGTTCTTCTTCTGTTGGCCGGCTTGTTTCCTGCCTTCTTAAGGGTCTCGGTGTTGTTCTGTCACCTTTCTGAGCGTGGCTCTACATCCTTGCAGCACGTTGGGGACATAGTTCGTCATGCTTGTGCAATCCTGCCTTGCACATATCCAGGATCTTGTTGGGATCTTGGTGCTGCTACCAGATTTGCGCTGCCCTCTTCGGTGCTTCAGCTCGAATTCTACTGGGTTCCTTGTATGTGTCGTGATGCTTCTTTCTGTTGTAATCTGGGTTCTCCTGATGTAATTCTTAGTTGTATCAGTATGATCTGAGTTGTCTTGATGTATATTGGTATGATCTGAGTTGTCTTGATGTATATCGGTTTGATCTGAGTTGTCTTGATGTAATCCTAAGTTGTATCCTTGTAACTCTGTGTTGTCTGTGGGAACATGAGTTCTTTTGTACTGTGTCCTTTTGGAATATATGTCTCTGGCTGTCTGTGTTCTTTGCTGGATCAGATGTCTGAGTTGTTTTGCCCTTTGGGTTGTACTGTATGACGTGGAAGGATAAGTATCCTGTCTTGTCTCTCTGTCTCCGCTGTTCGTACGACTTGACCATTGCTCAGGCTTTCCATTAATTGCGGAACGGTAATAATTTGTAATTCCAACTACTTACGCCCGAGAATGATGGTTGTATCCTTATTGACCCCGTCTCTTCCCTTTATTACTGCCCATCTTTACTTTTAACTGCCCCTTCGCTCTCCCTTGGCGCATTCGCTTCTTGCCCTTGAGAGAAAAAAACCCTCGAATATTGCTCAATCTTCGCCCCGATCTCCTTCTGTCGCTGCCACTTTGCCTGGATTTCGTGTAGATCATCTCGTCTCTCTCGATTTCTTACTGCTTTTGTCCCTCCATGGCCAAGAAGGGCAAGAGCAAGAAGATTTCCACTAGATTGATCAAGAGCAGGCCCTGGCGTAGATCGAGAACACCAAGTTTGTTGACATGCGCGCGATGCAGCGGGTTTGGACTCCTATGATGATTCAGCCCGCGGAGGTTGATTTGATTGTTGCACACAATTTGCTTCAATCGCAATCTCTTTCTGGTTTCATCGTCCCTGTTGATTTGATTGTTGCACACAATTTGCTTCATGTTGTTCCTGCCCCTTCTCCTTCTCATCTTGTTGTTTTCTGCATTACTTCTACGTCGGTCTCTGCTTTCCTCCTTCTACTTTTCTTCTTGAATTTCTTCGCTTTTACGGCATTGGGATCCATCACTTGGCTCCCAATAGCGTCCTTCTTCTTTCCGTCTTCGTGCATCTGTGCGAGGCTTATCTTGGAATTCCTCCTTGTCTTCATCTGTTTCATTACTTTTTCTAGTTGAAGTTTGCCAACGCTTCTGCTCCCCCTCCTTTCGGCTATTGTATTTTTCAATGTCGTTAGGGTATAGAGTTTTTTCCTCTTGTCCTCTATGATTCTTTGTCTTGTATTGATAAGTGGTTCTATCTTTCCAAGCCTTCTGAAGATTTCTTTTCTGACTTTGCCTCTGCCCCCACTCATACCAATTGGTGGAGAGCTCGCCTTGTTGATTCTGATGTTGATGCTCTTGCACCTTTGCTCTCTTTGGTTGTTGATGCCAAAGATCGGGGTGTTACTGGACCTGCCTTGTTTGCGAGTTTCCTTCGCCGCCGGATTTAGCCTCTTATGGAGAGGGTGAATCTCGGTTTCAAGTACATTGGTGATGATGATCTTTCTCGGATAGCTTCTGGCCAGTTGTCTAATGAAGAGTTGTTTTCCTGGCTTTGAGTTTTCTTGAAGTCTGTTGTTTCTCTGCCTGTGATTCCAGAGGAGTTCAGTCTTGCAAATCCTCCTCCTGCTGTAAGTCAAAGTTTGCTTCTGATTCATTCATGTCTTCTGCTGTGTATTTGAATGTAGACTTATTTTTCTTGATTTTTCAGGGATATGGTCGTGATTTCCATCTGGATTTTGCACCAGTTGCTCCTGCCATTCATGTGGCTACTGTGCCTCCTTGGAGTTCTTTTGCACCAACTGCTATGCCCAGTCGGTTTGTATCTGGTCTTTTTTATGCTTCGAGTTCTTTTGTTGAGTATACTCCTCCGTCATGGTTGTTATGGATGTTATCTTCTTCTGTAGAAAGCGTTCTGCTCCTAATATCATGCCTCCATCGACAAGTAGGAGTACTCGGGCCAGAGCATCCTCTCAGCCGCTTCCCTCAGGTAATATTTTGGTAGGTATGTCTTTTATGTGTGTTGTCCTCTCTTTCCTGAGTCCTTTTGATGAATGCTTCTATTTCTTGTCTCCTTTAGATGGTGCCCCAATGCCTCTGTATGAGCCTGAGGAAGGAGATGAGGAGCCTCTTGCTACGCGGCGGTGAGTATCCTTCCTGAGTCCTTTTCTTTGCTCTATTTTGAATCCTGGGTTCTTTCTTTGAATTCATTTCTTCTTTGCAGACGTGTTCCTGCGCCTTGTCCTGATCCTCCTATGGCTCCTTCTTTTGTGACTATTGCTACACTGCTAGAGAATACTTTACAGCGTTCTCTGTCTTCTTTTTAGGTTTGATGAGCTATGAGGAAGGTTATCTTGAGGTATGGGTTCTTCTTTGTTGACCTTCTTTTGTTTTGCTTGAGTTCTTCGTTTGATCTTTCCTTCCTTTTTGTAGGCCCTCTAGTGCTGTTGGTGCTAGTTCCTCTGCTGCTGGCCCTATTGTGAATCCTGGGGGAGGTGTCCCTCCTACTGGAAGTTTGGGTGGTGTCCTTGCTGCTGAGGACCTGCCCCCTTTATCTGATGAAGCTGCTACTGATGCTGTGTTGTTTGCCCCCTCTACTATTGAAAACTTGTCTGCCCCTGGTATGTAATTTGTTCTTTCTTTGTGTGGAGTTCTTTGTGTGTTTTTTGTTTTCTGAATTCTTCTTTTCCTGCAATTCTTGCTCCAGCTTGTTCTGACGATCAGGCTGCTCGTGAATTTGTTAATTCTCTGCTTGCTGATGTGCCTGTGGAAACTTCTGCAGTTGAGAATGTTGCCATGTCTGCCCCCCTATTGGGGATATTGCTGCTCCTGATCCTGCTGCCCCATCTGCCACTGAGGCAGCGGCTCCGGTTGAGAGGTCTCATGTTGTTGAGATTGTTTCTCCGGCTGCTACTGCTTCTGCTTAGCTTGTCCATGCCTCTTCTTCTGCTCGGTCTGCTGACCTTGAGCTGAATCGGGTTGCGCGGACTGCTGAGTTGGCCGGCTTGGTGTCCCATCTTGATGCCAAGATGAAGGTAAGTTTCTGGGTTCTTTTTGTGACTCTTTTGCTTTCTGCTTTCTCTTTTGAGTTCTTTCTGTCTTTTTCAGGAATACGTTCATGACCAGGATCTTCTCTATGGTCCTGCTGAAATTGCGTCTACTGCTCAGATTGGAGCTGAGCTTGATAAAGTGAAGGCCGAGCTAGAGAGTTTGAAAACTGCTCATTAGAAGCTTTAGGATGCTGATGATGCTTTGCAAGGCCAGTTGTCGATCTATGTGGCGTAGGCTATTCAATCTCAGGATACCATTGCTGAGTTGAAGTAAGAAAAAAGAAAATCGAAGTGAGTGCTTGCTCTTTTCTATCTGTGTTTTTGCTTTTCGTATTTGCATAGTTCTAACTTCTTTTGCTTAGGATTGATGGTCGCCATGAATGACATGATGAAGGATCTGGATGCTTGCAAGCAGTCTTTGAAGGTTGCTGAGGAGAGTGCTAAAACCGTAAGTATTGTTCTATGGATCTGCCTGTTTGATTCCTTTTTTCTTCTGCTCTTGTGTCATTGCTGATTTTCTGCTTCTTTTAGGCTTCAAATTCTATAGCTGCCATGGAGTCTGAGCTGGAGGCCTCACGTGATCAGTTTGAGAGGCTGTATAATGCCTTTTCTCATGTATTGGCCTACATCCAGCTTCCTAAAGATAATCATCTGTTGGTTAGGAGTTCTTTCCTCTGGTGCCTCAGCGCTTCTATCAATACATCAGGAGTTCTTTCCGTGAGTGTGCTGGCCATCTTCTTGGGTATGCTTGTTTCTTTGCTTCGACTGCGCCTTTGGAGATAGTTCTTGAAGAGGAAGTGAGCCCTGAAGACTTTGAGCCACTGCAGAAAGCCTAGGCTGACACCGCTGATCTGGCTAACCGTGTTGCTGACATATTTGCTGCTCCAGTCTCTGCCTCCGATGCTTGAAAACAATTCTTGTTTGTCTTGATACTGATGGTCACCTGCTTTTTATGGGGCGATGTTGATTCTTGCGGCCTGTTGATGGCCTGTAATTTTGTCCGTCTGCTTGTTTGAGGGGCGATGATAATCTGTGGCCTGTTAGTGGTCTGTCACATTTGTTCGCCTGCTTGTTGAGGGGCGATGATACTTTGATGGTTGTATATATCTGTGCAGGCTTCGTCCTGCCTTTTGTTTTTGCTGATAATCCTTGTGGTCTTGCTTGCTTATAGAATAGAGTGTTGTTTCCTCCTTGATTGATTCTTCTGATAGCCTATTGTAGCGATTGAGGGTTGTTCCTCTGTGCTTGAGTTCTTTTATATCTTGGATTGTTGACTTGTGATCATCAATGGTTCTTCTGGGTCCCTTGGTTTTCTTCCTTGTAGAGTAAAATGGTTCTTCTTGATCATCAAGGTTTCTTCTCTGTCCCCTTGGCCTTCTTCTTTGTATAGTAATAGGGTCCTTTGGATCCCTTGTAGAGTCAAGGGTTCTTTTTGGGTCCCTTGTGTGCTCGGTCTTGATGCTTCAGGGCTTATTCCTCTATGATTGAGGCCCTTGGTTGTTGTCTTCGTCTTGATGCTCAAGGGTTGTTCCTCTGTAGTTGAGGCCCTTGGCTGTCGATTTGTCGGTGATGGTCGGCGATGTTCCTCCTTTCTTGTGGAGAGAACTTAATTTAAGATATTATGTCCGTCTCCGGTGGCGATGGTCGACGATTGTCAGTGATTGTCGGTGATGTTTCTCCTTTCTTGTGGAGAGAATTTGTTTTCTTTGAGATATTGTGACCGTCTCCGGTGGCGATGGCCGACGATTGCCGGCGATGTTTCTCCTTTTTTGTGGAGAGAGTTTGTTTTCTTTGAGATAATGTGACCATCTCCGGTGGCGATGGTCGGTGATTGTCGGTGATGTTCCTCTTTTCTTATGGAGAGAACTTATTTTCAGATATTATGACCATCCCCGGCATAGCTGTCCCTTTTTGGCGCATCTAGGGGTTGTTCCCCGCCCATACCCACAGGTGGACGGAGCCCCATAGACCAGTGCTATCTTTTGCAGCAAGTTTGAACACGGTTCCCGCCTTGATGGACTGGGGGCCCAAACTATAAAGCCATTCTCTTATGGCATAAAGCTTCAAGGGTTGTTCCCGCCTCGATGGACTAGGGCCTTGAGCTAAGGGAAGCCATCATGCGGCTAGTCAGGAGGATTTGTCCCTCCCACGCAGAAGGAGGGGCCTCAACAGACCATATAATGCTGCCTTTCAGCGAAATCGACCAGTAGGGAGGGTTGTCCCTACCTCAGAGGGTAGGGGCTTCATCATACCTTTGTAGAGGCCAGTTTTTTCTTGAAGGCCGGTAGGCAGGGTTGTCCCTACCTCAGCGGGTAGGGGCCTCATCATATCTTTGTAGAGGCCTGATTTTTCTTAAAGGCCGGTAGGGAGGGTTGTCCTTATCTCAGAGGGTAGGGGCCTCATCATACCATTATAGAGGCCTGATTCTTCTTAGGGAGTTCTTCTTGAGTCGTTTCTGAGCGGCGAGTTCTTTGTCGAGCCGTTTATGAGCGGTGAGTTCTTTGTCCAGCCGTTTATGAGCGGCAAGTTCTTTGTTAAGCCGTTTATGAGCGGCGGGTTCTTTGTCGAGCCGTTTATGAGCGGCGAGTTCTTCGTTGAGCCGTTTATGATCGGCGAGTTCTTCTGGTGTTACGGCGAGTGTTGATGTAGAGCCGTTCTTTGGACGGTGTGTCCTTTTGAAGATGTTTTGTGGCGAGTGTCGATGTAGAGCCGTTCTTTGGACAGTGTGTCCTTTTGAAGATGTTTTGTGTCGAGTGTCGATGTAGAGCCATTATTTGGACAGTGTGTCCTTTTGAAGATTTTTGCGGCGAGTGTCGATGTAGAGCCGTTCTTTGGACAGTGTGTCCTTTTGAAGATTTTTGCGGCGAGTGTCAATGTAGAGCCGCTTTTTAGACAGGGTGTCCTTTTGAAGATCATCCTTTTTATGCGTAGAATCTTTTGAGTTGGCTGATGTGCCAAGTGTTTCCAACTGGTATGTGGTCGTATGTTGTAAGCTCATAAGTTCCAGATCCTAGTACTCTTTTGACGATAAAGGGTCCTTCCTAAGGACTCATTAGTTTGTGCCTTCCAGCCTTGTTTTGGATGAGTCGTAAGACGAGGTCTCCTGGTTTGAGAGTTCTTGTTTTTGTGTGCTTGTTGTAGTGTCTTCTCAGCCCTTGTAGATATCTGGCGTCTGTATAATTGCGCTGTCTCTGACTTCTTCAATAGTGTCAATTTCGAGTTGTCTTGCTTCTTCTGCTTCTCTTTCTTTGTAGAGCTGTATTTTCAGGGATGTCCATATGAGGTCTGCTGGTAGTATTGCTTCTGATCCATAAACTAGGAAGAAAGGAGAGTATCCTGCTGCTCTGCTTATCTGGGTTCTGAGTCCCCAAACCACCTTTGGTAATTCTTCTATCCACTTGGAACCGTAATCTTTTAGCTCATCATATAGTCTTGTCTTCAATCCTTGTAAGATAAGTCCATTTGCTCTTTCTACTTGCCCATTAGCTTGAGGATGTGCGACTGATGCATAGTCAATTTCTATTCCGCAGTCATTTGCCCAATATTAGAAATCTTTTACTATGAACGGTGATCCAAGGTCTGTAATGACTCTGTCTGGTATTCCAAATCTGTGCATGATCTCTTGTATGAATTCTATTGCTTTTTCTGAGCTGTATTTGACCAAAGGCTTGTATTCAATCCATTTGATGAATTTGTCGATTACGACGAATAAGTACTCAAATCCTCCTTTTGTTGTTGCGAGTGGTCCCACTTGATCCAGTCCCCAACATGAAAAAGGCCATGCTGGTGGGATACAAATTAAATCATGAGCTGGTACGTGCGGTTGCCTTCCAAACATTTGGAACTTCTTGCAGTGTCTGACCAGGTGTTCTGCGTCCTTCAACGCGGTTGGCCAATAGAATCCCATCTTGAATGCTTTTCCAACAGTGTTCTTGATGCAGCATGATTTCCACAGCATCCTCCATGTATCTCCTCTAAGATCTCTGCTCCTTCTCTTGATGTAATGCATTTTAAGAGTACTCCTAATGATGATGCTCTCTTGTACAGTTTGTCACCAACTAGTACGTAGTTCTTGCTTTTCCTCATGATTTTGGCTGTTTTGGTTTTGTCACCCGGTATTTTATGATCTCTGATGTAATCGATGAATATAGTTCTCCAATCAGGTTTGATTGTCATTATTGCTTTCGCTGGATCTTGTCCTGCTGGTTGATCTATGTCCATTGGTGTCCTTTCTGCTTTCTCAGGTTCTTTTATTGATGGAGTCATCAATTCTTCTACGAACACTTCTGGGGATACTTTTGCTCTGTCTGACTCCAATTTTGCTAAGACGTCTACTACGACGTTGTTATCTCTGAAGATGTGGTGGATTTTGAGTCCTTGAAAATGTTTCTCCAGCTTTCTTATTTCTATGTAGTAGGCGTTCATGTTGGCCTTCGTGCAGTCCCATTCCTTGTTTACTTGGTTGATTACCACTGCTGAATCTCTATAGACTAATAATCTTTTGATTTGTAGAGCGCTTGCCATCTTTAGCCCATGGATCAATGCTTCATACTCGGCTTCATTATTGGTTGCTTGCCAGTGTATTTGTAGTACGAACTTGATTTGTTTTCCATCTGGTGAGATCAAAAGGACTCCTGCTCCTGCTCCTCCGAGTTTTAGTGATCCATCAAAGTACATCTTGCAGTGATCCATGATTACCTCGGGTTCTGTTTGATTTGTTTCTATCCATTCAGCTATGAAATCCGATAGTGCCTGAGATTTTATTGCTGTCCTCGATTTGAATTCTATGTTGAGTGCTCCGAGTTCTACAGCCCACTTGGAGATTCTACTTGTTGAGTCCTTGTTGTGCAACAAGTCTTGAAGCACAAAATTGGTGGCCACTGTGATTTTGTGTTCTTGAAAATAGTGCCATAGCTTCCTTGACATGATGAGCAGTCTGTATAAAATTTTCTATACTTGAGGGTATCTTGCTTTTGATGCGGTGAGTACTTCACTGACGTAGTAGACTGGTCTTTGTACTTTGAAAACATGTCCGGGTTCTTCTCTTTCCACCACTATTGCTGTGCTGACCACGTTCTTCGTTGCCGAGATGTAGAGTATCATGTCTTCCCTCTTATTTGGTGGAACTAGGATTGGTGATGATGCTAAGTACTCTTTCAAGGATTTGAAGGCTTGATCCGCCTCTTCCGTCCATTCAAATTTGCCTGTCTTCTTGAGTATCTTGAAGAACGGTAGCCCTTTCTCTCCAAGATGTGATATGAATCTGTTGAGAGCTGCCATGCACCCAGTCAAATTTTGGATGTCTTTGATATTTTCTAGTGGCTTCATGTCCATGATTGCTCTGACTTGTTTTGTACTTGCTTCTATTCCTCGATTGCTTACTAGGAATCCAAGTAGTTGCCCTGAGGGTACTCTGAAAACACACTTGGTCGGGTTTAGCTTCCATCTCCACGCTTTGAGGCTGTCAAAGGTTTCTTGTAGGTCTTTTATCAGTAGTTCTGGTTCTTTTGTCTTGACCACTACATCATCCACACATGCTTCTGCGTTCCTTCCGATCTGAGTTCCTAGGCATGTATGTATGGCTCTCTGGTACGTCGCTCCCACGTTCTTCAGTCCAAACGACATTGATTTGTAGCAGTAGGCTCCATAAGGTGTGACAAACATGTCTTTCTTTGATCTTTGGGTCTTAGTGAGATCTAGTGATAGCTTGAGTAGCAATCTAGAAACGATAGTAGAGCTGATCGTGCTGTGGAGTCGATGACTTGATCAATTCTAGTGTATGGGTCCTGCATGCAGTGTCTGTTGAGGTCTGTGTAGTCCACACACATCCTGAGTTCTTTTGAGTTCTTTTTCTCCATGTGTACAGGATTTGCAAGCCAATCTGGGTTGATAATCTCTCTGATGAATCCTGCTGCCATGAGCTTCATGATCTCCTTCTTTATTGCTGCTTTTCTGTCTGGTGCAAATCTTCTCAACTTCTGTCTTATGGGTTTTGACCCTTTATTGACATCAATGATATGCTCAGCCAATTCTCTTGGGACGCCTAGCATGTCTGTCGGTTTCCATGCAAAGATGTCCTTGTTGTCCCGAAGAAAATTGGTGAGCATGAGTTCCAATTTGGGGTTGAGGCTTGCGCTGATGATGGCCGTCTTCTCTGGGTCGCCAGTCATCAGGTCGATCATTTTTGTCTCGGCTTCTTGGGGTGGTTTAAAGTTGCTTGGCCTCTTTGCAGGTATCTGGAGTTCTTCCTGGTCAATTGCTTCTGCTAAAGCTGCTATCTTCTTGCCTTCTTTCTTATCTTGAATTCTTTCTGAGATTTGAATAGCCTGAACATCACAATCAAATGCTTTCCTTAGATCTCCTCTTAGTGTGAGGACTCTTTTGTAGTTGGCATCTTGAGCAATAGGTATGGGTAATGTGGTACGCCCATGAATTTTGTCAGAGCAGGTCTTCTAAGTATTGCGTGGTAGCATGATTCAAAGTCCGCGACATCAAACTTGATAAATTTTGTCCTATACTTTTCTGGTGTTCCAAAGGTTACTGGTAACGTGATCTGCCCAAGTGGCATTGCTGCTTTTCCAGGAACGATCCCACAGAAAGGAGTGCTTGTTGGTTTGATCAATCCTTCGAAGTCTAATTCCATCTTCTGTAGGGTGTCTGCGAATATGATGTTTAGTCCAGCTCCACCGTCTATGAGTGCTTTTGTCACAGTTACTCCGGCTATGGCTAGTGCAAGTACTAGGGGATAGCTTCCTGCATTGGCTGCACTTGTCCATTGATCCTCCCTTGAGAAGTGTATTGGGTATTCTGACCAGTCCAGGTATCTTGGTGTTGCGGGTTCTGCCGCCATGATCGTCCTGTGAGCTAGCTTGATTTGCTGATTCCCTCTGGTGTTGGGTACTCCAGAGAATATTACTGCGAGTTATCTCTTAGGTTTTTGGTAGTTTCCTTTTGCTTTGGGTTCTTCTTTCTTTGGCTCTTCCTCTTTCTTCTCTTCTCTGCGTGTATGGTTGTACGACCTATTGTCATATTTTTCTCTGAACGTTGAGCAGTCAATCAATCGATGTCTTGCTCTGGGATGAAAATGACATGGCAGGTTTTCAAATTCTCTGATTTTCTAAGCCTTGTGTTCTGCATGTTCTCTGTAGTCACGTCGGTCATTGTAGTTGTAGTTGTAATTGCTGCTGCCGTTGTTGAATCTATTCTTGTTTTCTGTTGTAGCTACCATATGGTCTTGCCTTGGTCTTTTGTCGTTTGATCGATAGTCGTTCCGAGTTCTTTCATAACTATTTCTATTGTCATCAGGTCGACTGTCTTTGAATCTCTCTCTGGTTTTCTCCTCTGCTAATATAAGTTTTTCCACTGTCCTTTGAACTGTTCGTTGGTCTTTGGATCTTCATTATAGAAGTTGCTAAATTGCCATCTTGCTGCTATCCCTTGTTCAAAGGCTTCAATCACTTCTCTGTCTATGATATCATGCACTTGTGCCCTGCATTCTCCAATCCTTCTATAGAATTCCTTTAGACTTTCTCCTTTTCGTTGTTTTGTCACTTTGAGTTCTGCCGGAGTCATTGGGTGTGTGATGATGCCTGCAAAGTTGCTGCAAAAAGCCCTTTGCAAATCCTCCCAATATCTTATCGATCCTGGCTTGAGCTTATCAAACCATTGTAGAGGTAGGTTCTCAAGTGCCATTGGAAAGAATAGAGCCTTGATGTCATCATCTCCTCC
>DXKC01002871.1:0-11906 GCA_031170775.1 Cymbopogon citratus
CCGCTGGGGAAGAGGATCAGACCGGCTCGCATGGCGCCAGACGACTTTCGGACAACAGGGTAGGGGTACACGACACCAATGGCATTTTTTTTTTTACTGGCAACTTGCGTACCACTGTGGTCTATATATGGTTCATCATTTTACCACTCGGATGTGGCTGCTCCTGCTTACCCTTACTGGTTACCATGAGTGACGCCTGGTGACTGGTGGCATTGCGTGCATTGCACCGGAACACGACGAAGGGGATGATGAATTGCCGCCGCAACAGACAGCACACCACAGTGCGCCCCAGCCTACGATCCATGTGCAGAGTCACACGCCAACGAACTGTTCTTTTCGGATTAAATAAATAAAGGAAGAAATGTTCTTTTGCCGTCTGAGATATTGAGGAAGGGGGACAGGCGTACAACGAGGGGCGATCCACCTGACCTGGGGTTTGTTGCGAGCCTGCTTGGCCGGTTGCGGCGGGCGGAATCGCGTGGGGGCTTCCGCGATGTTCCTGGATTTCTTGTGAACTATCGGTGTCAACGATTTGTGCGCTCCTTTGCAGGACTGCTGATTCTGAAAGGGATGTAAGTTCAGGCATCATCAGGCCCCGGTAGTCTGATGCGTAGTACTCTAGATGACAAGGAAATCCTTGGACACTTGAACTCAAATAAGGACTGAATGTACTACACCACTACAAGTCCGAGACAAGCTGAGTTCAGATGTCTCCCATACCTGAGTACCTCGCTCTGTTCGAATGAACTGCTAGTAGAGTATGAATAGCCGAGGGATGGAAGAAATGTCCCGTGCGATCTGGAGCCACAAGACTCCGGCGAACTCCGGTATGCGCAGCAGATCCCATGCGTGTGCCGGCCGCGCCGCGGCGCACGCCCACACGCGCGCGGCGGCGGCGCCCCGCGTGGTCGGCGCGCGCCTCACCTGCCTCGAACGGAATGGGCGTCCTCTCGGCGCGCCACCTTGGAGCCTTGGACACCTTCGCCGCTTACGTGTAGCTGCCCGCCTGCCCCGACGACAGATGTACACATGGCACGGGCTGCTGGCCTGCTGCTCCCCCTTCTTCTTCATCCTGCAGCAACCAACACTGTCATTTCTTTTTTTAAAGAAAAAGTCAGCGAGCGATGGGCAGACGTTACCTGTCGCTGCGCTGAAGAAATCTTGTGGCTTTGTACTGATGAGCGCGACCCGTGATGTAAAAAATCGCGTAGGCGTAGTATAATGCGTAGCAGCACCAGCACGTACACTTGCTGCTGTGTGTAAGCTAACACGAGCAGCAAATGTAAAAATCAAGTTGCACGGTGACTCGGCGACATCTACATGACATGGGATGGGTGGTTGATTTTTATACTCGACAATAAGTTACTATCGGTAGGAGGATTTTTTAAGACGTCATCAGAGGCGTGAGAGCCCCACCTAAATTGATTCCATACAGGTAGGAGGATTAATTAGGCGAGAAGAAAATCACCTCTGGTACCTTCACCTTCCTGATGTGTATGGATTAAATGATATCATAGTTTTTTAATGAGTATTCAAACTGATTTCTAAAACTTTTAAAACAAGAGTGAACTTGAGTGTATTTCATGAACTTCTCGAAAACATTTTTAGTCTAGAACATTTTTTTATCGTTGGGACATCTTTTATTGAGTGTAACAATTTGTTATAAATTCAGGAAAAATGTTCCAACTTCAAGAGAATTTGTGTCTTACTAACTTAGAACATGTTTTGCTGGATCATTCTTAATATATGAATCTTGAATATTTTTTATTAAGTATTTCAACTTTAGGAGAGTAAATGTCTAAATTATAATCATTTCCCTTGATGATAAAAATGTTTCGCACTAATAGAAATAATGACATGCCAGACAAATTACAAATACTAGAAAAACATTGCAAAAAAATGTTGGAACATGACCAGGGACATCTAAATCTGGTGGTAGCATAACAAAGAGAAAAAAACAAAAATTTAAAAAAATAAAAATAAATTTAAAAGTACGTAGAAAGGAGGAAAGGAAAATAAGTAACGGAACTACATATAAAAAAAGGAACAATAGATAGAATAGGAGTAAAGTGTCTAAAAAGGAAAAGGTTCGTGAACATCAATTGTGGCTAAAAAAAATGTGGATACCAGAATGTGGGCCTGACTCAGAAGCTGAGAAACGCGGCTTGCTTTTGTGAAGGTGCCCCGTAGCCCATGGGCCGCTGGATTGGCCCGTGTTGCCAGGAAACTGAAGTGTGAAGCGTTTTCTCGGTTGGACCAACAACCGTTCTTGTTACTGACGTTTTATACTTATCATCTTTGATCATTTATCTTATTTTTTAAAAAATTATGTAAATTGTAAAATAAATAAATTACTATTAATATATCTTGTTTATTGGATAAAAAATTAACCAAATATATACAATACTAATATTAGAATCTATTTGTTAGGTTTATTCTACAATTTCTAAATTTTGGACTAACCAAAAGACTTAAGAGCATCTTGCCTAAAAAAATTAGGAGCGTATTTGTTGCGTTCCTTTGATAGTTTCCAAAATCTCATTCCTAAATATATAAGATAATTTTGCATAAGAAAGTCTGAACTACTTAAATCGTTCTAATCACTTTATATATTTTCTTTTGTTTTACATTTGTATTAGGAACTTGTCCTCCTTACTTTTTCCACGTCCTTCGACCTTCCACCTCTCGATGTGCATATGGTTGCACATTTCGACGAGATTGAAACGATTTTTCCAAATAGGGAAAAGATTAGACATTAAGACATAAGTGACACATAGTTTATGAAGAATTTGCTTGGGATTATTCCACAAACTCTACTTGACAAACTAAACAACTCCAACAAAAATTACTAGTGTTCCATCCCCCTGGGAAGCCTATCTTTTGTTTTCCGGTTGTTGTTTAGTTTCTCAAATTCACCTCTCAAATTCACTATGCAAAAAGAAGATTTCCCATCACATCAAAATATCGGCAAATACATGGAGTACTAAATGTAGATGAAATCAAAAACTAATTGCACAGTTTTGTTGTATTTTGCGAGACGAATATTTTAAGCCTAGTTAGTTAAAGTTTGGATAATTTTTACCAAATACAAACGAAATGCTACAGAAATTCTGCTACAGTATTTTTCGACCCAAAATCTGGAATCTAAACAAGGCCCTATAGGGTGGAGCAGAATTTATGAAGTTGCATATATTTAACTGCAAAACGTGAAGCGAAACTGAAAATAGCAGTCCCAATCAAACTCTTCTTCCTCCTTTTTTTTTTTATTTAAGTAGACTCACTCGGTGGCACACTCGGTGTAGTGGGTTTCGGACCTCCCGCAGCCCGGCTCCCAAATTCCCCTCTCCTCTGAAGCCTCAACGAATCGCCGCCGGTCCCTCTCTACCGCATCCTCCGCCCGCCGCTCTTCTCTCTATCCAGCGTGTGGTGGAGATCCGTTCTGGTGAGGACTGATTCCTTGTTTTGATGCTGAGCGATCCTTGCTTGCTTCGATGGATTTAGTTTATAGGATTTGCGTTGTTCTCAGTCAAACCCGGGTTCTAGTTTGGTGGTTTCGTGTGGTCTGTAGCGTTTTATGCTAATCCAATCAAATGTCCATGTTTTTCCCTCATTCGGTGCACAAGATCGACATTAATCCGACTCAATTGGCCTTTCTGGCACCTGGTTAAAGTGCGGATGCAGTTTATTTTCTTGGGTTATCATGGCACCTTTTATACGATCATTGTCCCGTTGCGAATGGCTTAGTGGTACACCTTTATTAATTCTCGTATTCAATTTGGAGATCTTAATTTCGGTATGTTTTCTGTTATCCATTTGTTCAGGGTTGTTGAGTATGTGGTATTTTTGTGCTGGGTTTAGTTTCTGGACGTGCACAAAGTAGTCCACTCATCCACACCCATTTGCAGTTTCGATGACCTTGATTAATTGTCATGGGCTGACACTCAGTGCGGCGAGCAAATGCGATCTGGCTCCTGTGCTGTGCTGGATAATAATCATACATTTTGTAATTTGTAATCTCCTTTTCTCCTACCATCTAATAAATTTTTTGGCTAAACTCTTGCCATCCTTTGAGAAAAAAAGATCATATGTTTCATTTGCTTATTTAACCAAAATGGGTTCATTTGAGCGCGGTCAAGAAAAAAAATTTGCTTATTTAACCAACATTATGGCTGAAATGTTTGAAGTTGTTCCTTTAATTTTTTTTGGACGAAAGTTGCTCTACTCCTAATTGGTAGCCTTTTCTCAGCTCATCCCCACATTCCGGTGTTGAGCTTCAGCCAAAACGAATTGCTATGTGAAAGAATGAACTTTTAGTCTTGACAAGAGAGGGAAATTATTTGCTAGATTTTTCAAGAATCGTGTGAATAACATATTAACAAAGTTTGCCACTGAAATGGAGTCTGCAATCATTCTTGGCCACTATCACATATAACTTGTTTTCTCCAATGTATCTTTTTTTGAATGGAAACGCCAATGTTCTTCACCAATAAAGACTTGTTTCACAGCTTTCTCTGATGAATTCGTTACCTTCACTGAAATATTTTTCATATTGCTCCTTTTGCATTAACAGGCCATTTCATCTCTGCTATAACCATGAGTCTAGCTTGTCTAGTATGCCATGGAATGAACAGCCCTTCAAACTCCTTTAGAAGCTACTCAGTCTCAAGCTCAGAGGGGGAAAACCGGTGTGGAGCTGTAGTAGCTTGCCTATCTCGGAAAGTAATGCCTTCTGGAGCTGCTAATGGTGTTGGGACATCAAAGGTGACCCCTTTTCCTCTAATGGCTACTGGCCAGGGCACCGAGGGTGCTCCTCGCCTTCAGCGGAGCCATGCTGTTTCAAGAGACCTCGTCAGAAACTGGAACTTCGATGAGATTGTTTTTGGAAACTAGAGTAGGGTGCTCGGTGCTCGGTCTATGTTGGACAAGAACTTTCATCTGGCAGGACAAGCCATCACTTGATAAATTTACTAGGATACATCTGTCTATCCATGTACTGTATCAGCAGTTCAGCACTCGTTCATTAAACAAGCAAATCATTAAAAGAGCACTCATACTTGAAGAGCCAGTACCTGGTTTGATATATACTAGTTGTCAAATTTTGCTGTTATATCAACTTTTCGGTGTATTATTTTGCCCCATTACCTGTATATCAACATTTCCTATTATTGTACTTTGAGATAATGAACAAGTTCCCTTTCAGCTTTCCCATATGAAGTCAACTTTCATGGGTTTTGCTTGGTGCATCATTTTTAACGTGTTGAACATGCTGCTCAACGTATTGGTTTCTTGTAAAGTATAAATGCATGGCAATGATCCTGCCTGCATCAAAATGGGGCGTGCCTATTTAAACTAAATTCTATTGGATGTTTTGACTGTTTGACGAAGATGCAATGGCCCATGTCCTAGAGACCTAGACCTCTTCCTACTTGAAGATTATAGTTGCCTTGCTTAAATTGAAGATCCGTGTGTTATAAGCAATCGAAGAGTTGATGCACTGCTGTTCTTTTCCATTGAAGCGTTGCAGGACTGAAGTGATTACTGCTCCTGCGACCTGCTTCTTTTGTACAGAAGGTAATTCACTAATTCGCATAGGGTTACCAGTACCAGCCTACCCTTTTCTGAATAAAACATTTTTATTTGCATGCACACATGATGAGTCCTTAATATTACATATAAAACCAACAGATCAAGTCTGCCAAACAATTCGAACATTGTGCTTGAAATAATGTGAAAGGGAAGTTGAAGGTGAGCTGGCGCCTTTGTCACTCCTTATTGCAATTTAGTGATCTTGCTACGCAGCAACACAGGGCTTGAGCAGAGCAAAAGCTTCCTTTATTTTTGCCACCGCAGTTTGAAGTGTAATTAGGGATGCAGCATATGAAATACGAATGCACTTGTCATCCCCAAATGCATCACCTGGGACAAGGGCAACCTAGAGTGCAATCCACAAATAGCAGTTATGGCAGTTCAACATATTCACAGAAGAATACATAGAATAAATTGATGGTTCATACCTGTGCTTTCTCTAATAGGAAGATGCAAAGCGACTCAGAATTCTTGATAGGGCCAAACCCCTCTACTTCGGACCCATAGTAGGAGCTGAAGTCAATGAACAAATAAAAGGCGCCCTGCAAATTTGATAATTTAGTGCTTGAAATTTCTTTATGTTTAGCCATTTTACATGAGTGTAGAACTAGGTTTCAGAACAACCATTGTAATATCTTCTTTACCTGAGGTTCTGATATTTTCACTCCAGGCAGTTCCTTGAAGTTTTTCACAAGATAGTCACGGCGTTCCTGGAATGCTTTAACCATAGTTGATACTGCTTCACCACCAGCATAGCCAAGGTTCAGAGCTGCAAGCCCTGCTTTCTGTGATATGCTGCTGGCACCTGAGGTGAACTGCAGAAAACACGTGAGACATTGGCATCAATATGATAAAAACCATACTTGACTGAATTTGCAGAAGATAAGCCAATGCTACAACAGACTTAGTTTTGCGCACTTAAAAAACCATTAGTTTCACTAAAAGTGCAGTACCACATCACGTAACCTAACATATTAGAGATAAAGAAACACAGGAAATGAATTGTTCACCTGGCTTTGGATCTTTCCACATGCTGTAACAAAATGTTTAGGGGCTGCAAGGTAACCAAGACGCCAACCTGTCATAGCAAAAGCCTGCAGAAGTTGCATCATCAAATATCTCAGAACTTGGTTATATTACCCAATGGCCAAGTTTTTGTTTTGGAGTAAATTAGGCATCTAGTTCTGAAAAGTTACATTCTAATATTTACAATAAGAGTAATAAATAATAAAGTTAATAAAGTGCACACACATTTCTGGAGAGGGGGTAACAAAGTAAACAACAAACATATGTACCTTAGAAAAACCATTTACAGTCAATGTTCTTTCCCACATTCCAGGGAGTGAAGCAAAGCTTGTGTGTTTTGCAGGCTGATAGATAGTATGCTCATAAATTTCATCAGATAAAACCTGCAAAAATAAATAAAAAGACATTTCATGATGTTCATCGAGTGAAAGTTAACAGGTTGGTTAAATGTTCCACATAAACGAAAGAAAATACCAGAAGCCTAGGATGCTTCTTGACTATATCAGCTATTTTCTCAAGCAACTCCTTTGGATATACTGATCCTGTTGGATTAGATGGAGAGCACAGAATTAAGAGCCTTGATTTCTCATTGATCTTCTCGGCAAGCAAATCTGGCCTTAACAAGAAATTCTCTGATATGTTTGTAGGAAGAATCACTGGAGTTGCATCAGCCAATCTTGCCATCTCAGGATAACTGACCCAGTATGGGGTTGGAATCAAAACCTGAAACAAAGGGATCCCTTAACATTGTTCAGATAACATCAACATTGAATATTTTAGTGCTACAAGCAATAATCATCTATGAGGACATAACACCAACATCTGTCATCCTAACCAGAATAGTTCTACATAATGTGGTAGTCTGCTACTCCATACATAAATTGCTCTAGTGATGTCAAACAAAAAAAACTGTGATAGACGAAAGAATATAGCCATATCAACAAAACCTAATATCGATCGACGATCATTCACAAGTGACATACTTGCATAATCACATAGTCAAGTTCCTAGATGCTGCATCTCCACATCCCAAAACAAAGGTCCGGTTTAGACATCTGTCATTCTAAATCTAAAATTAGATTAAAAAAAACATAATCCTCGACTACTGCCAAAACATGATCCAGAATAATGAAAATTGCTACTTGCGCTCCTATAGATACCGATATGGTGTCGACTATAGAAGTTGATGCGCTACTGTGTAGCAGGACAGAGTGGTCACCTCATCTCCAGGTGAGCAGACTGCAAGCACAGCTTGTGTGATGCACTGCTTAGCTCCATTGCTCACCAGCACCTGATCTGGGAGGTAGGATATCCCGTTCTCCCCTGTACAGTCATAATTAAACACGAAGTCATTCAGTTTTCTCAATTGAAAAGTAACTCTGCAAAGACAGACGTCCATTCATACATTCACACACCCTGGAGTTTAGCACAAATAGCCTTCCTCAGCTCCAAAGTCCCAGCATTAGGTGTGTACCTTGTATAACCATCCCTAATCGCATTCATCCCAGCCTGGATATTGGATAAAGGTAAGCAATGAGAGTGTTTACCTGAAATATGCCAACTTGATAACAAGACACATTCTTACTGAATATCTAAATCAAGTGTTTCAACAAAAACTGTAGTGTGATTAAGTTTTATTTAACAACTAGTACATTCAGTGAGCCAAAACCGAAGGTGAAGTTGTAGGAAATTAGAGCAGGCACCCCTGACCTCCGCGATCGCCAGCGGCGTGTCGAAGTCTGGCTCCCCCGCGGCTAGACCGATGACCGGCACGCCGGCCTGCCGCAGCGCCATGGCCTGGTCGGTGATGGCCATGGTTTTGGAGGGCCGCAGCGCGCTCACCCTCGGGCTGATGGACGTGTCCACCGCCTCCGCCCGCACCACCGCCATCCTCGCCCTCGCCGCGTGTTTTGTCCTCCCGCTCCCGCACGCCCTGCGGACGCAGCGATCCACGGAAGCCAACAGTTCCCCGGTAAGTTCACTGATTCAGAGCCAAGAAACCGAAGCACACCCAACCGATCGTGGGTTGCAGAGATCGGCTGCTCACCAGACGGAGATGGGACCGGAGGAGGCGGATTTGGCGAGTGTGAAGGAGGAAGGGCCCGACGAGGAGGCGGCTGCGGTGTCCAGCTTAACAGCAGTGGCCAGTGGGAGTGTGGGACTGACGTTGTGTGGGACTTTTGCAATCGTGCTGATGATGATGATAGGTGGCCATGGTCGCGGTTTTGGTGGGTATACTTTTCATTTTCTCCTCCAACCTGCCACCATAATCCCTTGTTTGCATTTTCTCCCATCATTTTTTTTGGCGGCACGAGAGTTTTCGCTATCCATCGCCATTGTCAGGTGCAGTAGCGAAAGATTTAGTACTCCAGATTAGCAAATGCCGTGTTCAGAGGAAGAGGCTATTTAGTACGGCATTGTCAGGTGCTTCACTTTCTTACCATTTTTTTTTGCTCTACTCGCAACTCGCTAGATGCAAACTCTGCATACACCCATGTTTTGGGACAAGTGAGGATCACTTGCTAGTTAACTGATGCAGCTGTTACCCAGCAATGTAGGACGAGGCTATTCGCCCATACCATCACCATACTGGAGAAACAGATTAATAGCTGAGCTGAGCAACCTGTTTGACAAATTGTCAACGCTACAAGCACCACGCTGATTCAGGCAACAATGAATATGCAATACTTCCATATGTATACTGAAAATTGAGGCTATCTGGGTCTACAAAATGCTAGAAGTCCTTGATCATTATTAATGACCACAAATGTAAGTACACTTGAGAAAAAATATAATAGGCATAACCTAAAATGGCTCTTTGAACAGAGAAAGAACCAAACTAGCATCATGCAATGCAACAACAAACATAAAGGTTGACAGTGCTGTTGTCGCCATCATCGATGGCGGCACCCATCAGCTATCTCCGTTCTGCCCATAACTGCAAGATCCTGAAGGCAGGAAGGAGAAGGGGTTCTCCGAGATGTCAAACCCGGGGCGAGTGAAGTCGTCAAGCGCGCCAAAGCAAGGATCAAAACTCAGCGGCGAGAAATAACCACGCACATCATCAGCCATTTTCATGTCGAGGTTTGATATACCATCAGATGAGCTAGAGGGGAAGCTATACACCATGCTCCTCGCCATTTCATTCATTGGCTCACCGTCCTGAGGTTGCTCTGATGCTTCTGATACCTTCACATCTTCCATGGGGAGTGCAGGTGTGTGGCCTTGGAAAAGCGCAACATGTCCAAAAAGCTTGTCCTTCCTGGAGAAGGTTGTTCCACAAGAACAGAGCCATTTATCGCGACCACAATGCTTCTCATGAGTCTTCAAGTCGGCGATGACCGAGAACTTCTTGGTGTTGCAACGGCTGCAGGTGTAGCTCTTGTCACAGTGGCTTCTCTTGTAATGGTTCTTCACACACAAGATTGTTTTGAGAGGCTGGAACTTCTTGTGCTCTTTGTTCCGTTTGCAACCCACAAATGGGCATGAGTACCTTGTAACTGGTGCATGATCTGCACCAGAATCCTTTGTGGGTTTGGCAAGAGCAGCTGGAGTCTTGTACTCATCTCCATGGCCCCTCATGTGCATCCTTAGGTTAGCATCTCTTTTGAAACCCTTACCACAGATCAAGCAGAAATGAGTATGTGGTGCTAAAATCTCCTCCTTCTCCAACTGCAAGACTACATATGAACCAGGAGGAAGATTCTCTCCCTCACCACCATCATCACTCTCCTTCACATCATGGTCCTCCATCGGAGTCGGTTCAGACCCTTCTCCACCACAGGGATTTGGGCATTTGATCAGCTCATCTCTTTCATCTTGAGCAGTATTAAGGCTATTCATCAGTTCATCATAATCAGAAGTTTTTCCTGTGTCAGGAATATCAGTCTTGCTGTCTACACTTGGTCGCTGATTAGCATTCATGCCAAAGCCCATAGGAGAACCAAGAGTGTTGCCAAGCTGCCTGACTGCTGGATTGCTGCTAAGAAGTGGGTTCTTCATTGATGGGAGCAGGGAACCAGCAGTAGATATGAGCTGGATTATAATGCTAGTGAGATCAGCGGTTATGAGCTGCTGCTTTGCCGCTTGCTCAGAGGAACCGCCAGCTACTTGGTTCTCTCGATTATTCATGGACTGCACAATATCTTTTACCTGCTTGATTTTCTGCTCAAGGAAGGTTAGGTTGGTCACTATAGCCTGTGGGTCCCAATCTGTATTCTGTGAAGGATTTGATTCAAACTGGTTGCCAAATTTAGCTTCATTGTCATTAGGAAGATACAAACTGGACGAGGGAGGCCCAAAGAATGGAGGAATGCCTGGCAAAGATTGACCAGGTCTTGGAAAATAAAACTGCTCCACCGAATTGGGGCGGAGAGTCTGTTGGTCAGGGTCAGCATTCCTTGCCATGCTGCTTGCCATTGATGAAGAAGCTTTCATGGCGGCTTCCAAACTTGCCATCCTGCCTTCCATTTCAATTCAACACCGCTCGAGTCTTGCTTCAGTATGCTCTTCTAACTCAGGAAGTAAAATCATCGGATGTAGAATTGTTCTATTGGGCGAGTATGTAACCCTGTAACAGAGAGATTCAGAGATTATAAGTGGCAGAAAGTTAAATTTGACATGTCATGGACAAAGCTGGAAGGAAGCTATGACTAGTCGCCTGCACAAATGGTCTTTCTAGTATCAAAAGATAAACAGAAAAGAAACAAGAAGAGGGTGCCTATTTCTAGTTGTAAAAGGCACATAATAACAATCATACATCTTTATTTCACATGTATAAACATGCCAGAAATAGGGAAGGTGCAGACTAGAAATAAAGATGTGGCTAGCTTACTTGTCAGGATAATAACATAATGTCATGATCATAATTCTTTTACCGAATAGTCTTAATTGAGCAGCAGAGCTCCTATCTTTTCGTTCAGGAAAAAAATAACGAATAGTACAGTACTAACAATTTTACTGACCGGTAACTTCTCGAGATCTTGACTACGATAATCTAATATGAACACTGACAGATCTGTGGCTAGAAGGGTAGCACATGCACATCCCAAAAAGTCAGACCTTAGCAAACAGAAGGATGGACGAAGACTTCAATACACGCAAACCAAAGGTCGATCGAAGAGATGAATCGTGAGGGGATTATGACTATTCAGTTCAATCAAAGACCCTAACGAGATCAAAGCGAAGATCCCAAACCTCCTAATAATCAAATAAAGATTAAGTAAACAACTTCCTTTGTTTGCCCCCCTGTGAATTTCAAGAACACGAAGCAAACCAACCCGACATCAAGAACA
>DXKC01002872.1:0-13019 GCA_031170775.1 Cymbopogon citratus
CGCCGGCGGAGGGTAGCCCGGCGGCGGGTACGCGTCCTTCCCGGGATAACCTGCCGCGGCAGCGCGCACGGACAGATCCACGTCAGGTAGGATCGCGGAAACGGAGAGGGAGCACGAGAACTGAACATACGTACGTACCTTGCGGTGGCGGCACGCCGACGGGCGGCTGCTGCTGGCCGTAGTAGCTCATCGCGGCGGCAGACGGGGAACGGGTGGCCGGTGGCCGTGAGTTATATAGACAGACAGGGGCAGAGGTGAGGTGGGAGATATTTATTTGGCAAGAGCAGCAGCCAACAGCAACAGGGGAGGAGAGGCTGCACGCCAAAGAGAGAGCGGGCAGTTGGAGCCCGGCGCTTGCTGCTGTTGCCTCCTGTAGCAGCTAGCTGGTGCCGGTAGGTAGGACCAGGAGTGGGTCGCAACCGCGTGGGCTTGGCTTGCATGGGCTATTGGGCTTGGGTCCGCCATGGGCCCTGGCCCTGGCCCTGCTGCTGCTGCTGCGATGTAGCCGTTTGGCGACGGCAGGTGTGTCGTGGCCATGGAGCCGGCCAAATGGACACCCGAAACGGAACCAGCTCGAACTACTACGTCCCAGGACGTACTTTTTTTTTTTTTGACATTCCAGGACGTACTTGCGCCCAATGCCCTCAGTTGCTAATCCAGCGGCCAGAATCCGATTCAAGATCCAGCGCCAGGAAACAAGCAGGCCTCAGCCCATATATACGATGTGGCTCACTAGGAGCGTGCCAGCGTGAAGCACGTGTGCTAGAGAGAGGGGAAAAACAGAGGCGTGCACATTCATTCGCCGGCTCGCCGCCTCCCTCGGCGAGGTGAGCAAGCACCGGAGACAGTGCCTTGTGCCAACATCGCTGGCTCTCTCGCAACATTCGCATTCCTCAGCTCTGCGAAGGAAACGTGCTTCAAGATGGCCGTCGGTTGGTTGCTGCCGGTCGCCGTGCATGGCTCTGGTGGAGGCCAGCAGCGACAGGTTGAGAGGCAAGATTCAGAGTAGCAGTAGACAAATAGCCGAGTGAATTGAGATTACAGCTATGTATTGGTTGTGATAATGGAATGTTTGTCGCTTTGAGTGCCTCGACCCTGTCATTTGAGTGATGTTTTCTTAATTGTGCTAATTTGAAAATTCTGAATGCAAGAGGTTTTGCTTTTGCTCACAAAGATTGCCAATAGCTAGTGCAAATACTTCACCTACGGATCTAATGCAAATCACAACTTCATGAAAACTTATACTTACCACGGCAAAAAAGTCGTATAAATTCACTAAAAAATCACGCATGCCGATATGATAATACATAATCTTGTAAAAATATATTGTCCAAACTCGATTTCGTATGTGAGATATAAAAATAACAAATTTATAACAAATCATCTAGACAACTTTCTGCCTTGAAATTTGTTATTTTTATATCTCACAAACGAAGTCGAGTTTAGACAAGATACTTTATCATCATATCCGCTACATTTATGATTTTTTTGATAAATTCAAATAATTTTTTTTTGTCATGGTTTGCATGAGTTTACGGAAAGGTTGATTTACACTTGATCTGTTGCCAAATTACATATATGTACATCCACACATAATAACTAGAGTTTTTCTTGCTTTCAGTGATGCTTGCAAAATAGCAACCGGAAGCTGAAGACATACATATAGACCTAAGGAGCAAATAGCCGCGCCCTTTTTTTCTGGCCGGGCGGCCGTCGGCGCAGTTTGCTCGCCATTTTCCTCGGCTCGCACCTTGCTCGTGCTACACGACTGGGCCACAAATAGGCTGATAGACCGACGCCTGTGCTGGTTCTTTGCCTATTTGCTTCCCGCCGCTCGATCGGCAACGGAGGGCCTCGGGCAAAGTACGTCCCAGGACGTAGTAGTGGAGTACGTTAGTGGAGCTGGTCCCACCAGAAACGCATTCCATGAGCTTCGTGCCTCCAACTTATAATAAACGAAACAAAATTTGCTTTGCTAATTAAATGGTTTTTTTAGTTAAGCTAATCGTCGCTCTCAGGGGATGGCTCCCTCAGCTGCATATTTCAGTCTTGTTTGGTACAGCTCTGCCTCATTGCCGGACCAATTTCTTTTTGCTTCTGCTCCACAAAGAGTTTCTCTCGTAGAGTTTAAATTGTTTTGAAAAAATATTTGCTAAAACAGCTTCTCATAGTTAATAGCAGGGGGAGTTGCATAAGGCTTAATCCACTAGCATCCACCCCCTGTGAGAACAGGTTTTAAGCAGCTTCACTTGAGGAGCTATTTTATTTTAACATGTTTGGTAAAGGACAGTTTCTAACAACTCCTAATACTATACTGTGGGAGAAGCTGTGGCAAACAAATTCAAACCAACGCCTCATCAAGCGGTGCTGCAGGCTTGTGCTCATGTCCATGTTGGCAAGAGAAATAATGAAATTGTCTCCAATCATCTGTGCTGTACGTGCGTCCACATCCTATTTAGTCAATGATAAATCCCACGAATCCCAATTCCCAGGCTCCCAGCTTATCAGCCTCCTCTCGGCTAGCTGGTTTTAAGGTGGAGGGAGAAAAGGTGCTCTATGCTACACCCTAAAATAAAAAGGTTAATATGCCCAAGAATGTGGTATTTTTGTTTTCCATATTTTTTCCATGAAAATAAACTAATTCTTGCTAAGCCACGAGCACCTGTCACATTATATGCATCCCATATGCTAACTGAAACTAAATTTGGTCATACCATGTGTGAAGGAGTGACGAAGAAAGTAAAACGCATCATCATTTTATACTTAAGGTAGGAATTTTTTCTGTACTGCTGTAAAAATCTGAGGGAACTCCTTACAGTTGCAATATACTGGAGTAAATTGTTTTTACACCTATATTTTCAGGCACTGAACGATGTCCAGTAACACTAAACCGTCCCTCCATTATTTCTAGCACAAGGGCATGAAACTTTACAAGCGCGGGCTTCTATTCACAATTTATTCTCCCGTAATCAGTCCAGCAGCCACTATACACTAAGCTTGGGCCGGTAATCTATGCCGGCAAATTTCTTTGTAATGGAATCCACACATGCCATTCTTATTCTTTCTGGTGTCGCCGGGTTGTCTAGTGGGAACCAGTCAAAGTGCCCCTCCTCGGCCCTTGCTGCAAAGATCGCGTCCTTTATCGCAAATAAGACAGCGGAACCTAGGAAAAAAGGTGGCTCTCCCACGGCTTTGGAAGAATGAATAGCCTTTGGATTTGGAACCCCCTGCAATGAAAAAAAGTGAAGATGAGCCATTTTGGAATAAAATAACTGACAACATGAGAGAAAACAATTTTGTTCGACGAGACACAAAAAAAAACATTAGTATAATTCAAGGGCTGTAAAAATACCACCAGGTCAATCTTTAGATGGTTCTCTTTGTATTGATGCCATTATGGAATTTCATGTCATCTATTTCTCCTCAGATTTAGTAAGAACAAATGTGTTCATGTCCATGACATTTAGGCTCCGCTATTTTTTGCACACATAAATACAATCCTTAAAATAAGTGCTAGAACCTCGTTAAAATAACCTTATGATGTTACAGTAGCGATTTTATATTGTCTCACTGGCTGTGTAAAATTGTCAGAGTACAGCAAACCAACCTCCCTCTAGCCGTTAACAGTAACAGTTAAATAACTTCATCAGTAAGGTCCGATTCTTGTCCCAAAAAGGAAAACAACCACCACAAAATTGTGAATATGAACTTAATATATTTACCTTTAATAGAGAAACCTTGAAATTTAGAGGTATATCATTTACGGAGGGTATTTTGTAAGAACCAGGACCACAGGTGAAGAGGTGTCCAGGTCGAATCCACTTATGGTTATCATCCCCCCATTTTAGCTCTTCCATGGCTGCCCAGCCCAATCCTTGGATAAAAGCTCCTTCAATCTGAAATACAGTATGTTAAACCACAGAAGGCAATGGAATGAGAAATATATAGAACGAACATCTCTTTCATGTTACAGCAAAACATTTCCTCTGCAGAGGACATACCTGGCCAATATCAATAGCTGGATTAATTGAAAAGCCGAGATCCATAACAATATCAGCTGTCCTTGTGTAAAAATCCCCAGTTAGGGTGTCGATCTCAACTTCTGCAAATGCAGCTCCATATGTGAAATAATTGAATGGAGTTCCCTTGCCAATCGTCCAGTCAAACCCAATATTAGGTGTAGCATAAAACCCATGAGCAGACAGATCCACACGTTCCATGTAGCATGCTTGAGCCAACTGGCAAAAATGTATAATATCCAGATTATAATTAGTTAAACCATAAATCTATGTAGTCAAAATTTTCAAAAAGATAATTTTAATTCAATAATTACTACACTTGCAGGTATAGGTGTGACAAGAAAATCATTTAAAAACTTTAAATAGTCAATTTGTTATTCCCAACAGTCAAAACACTAAGTTAGACGCATCTAAACAAATGATGGTTACATGAAATAAAGCTAACACAAAACTACAAATTATCAAACGTGCAAACAAACTGTTTTTCAGAGTTCAATATAGGTTCGTGTTCACAACAGAATCAATAATGTGGTCCAACCACTAAAGAAAGAGGATGCCATTACCTCTGCAAACGAGTTGTGGGTTCCTTTGTTAGCAATGGGTTCCATTCGAACCTTGATTTGCTGACAAGCATCCAAAACTGCAGCTCCATACAGATCTGAACTAGCAGAGGCCGCTGTTGGTGATGCATTTGGGACCTAAACAGATGGAATGATCATGTGCAACCACATCACCTCATTGTAGTGGCACAGCTTATAACTTGAAGTAATAAAAGCAAGTACATCCAGTGTAAAGATCATGTAGAGCAAAGGGGTACATCCATGTATCGAACCTCACCTTATCAGTACTTGTCTCTGATATAAATACAGAGCTAAGAGGGATATTGAATGATGAAGCAGCAACTTGGGCTATCTTTGTGTGCAAACCCTGTCCCATCTCAACGCCACCATGTGTTACCAGGACAGTGCCATCAGTGTAAACTTGCACAAGAGCGCCAGCCTACATTGTTCATCCATCGAAACTTATCTTAGATTGAATAAGGATGATGAAACTAAGAACTTAAGTCAATGCAATGTCTAAGTTTACTGCTGCTTTGATAATTTTAGATGGAACCTCTATGATTCAAGCATGGATTCCATAAATTGGGGATGGTACTGGAGCATAAATATGGCAAATAAATAAAAAGCACAATCATGGTTCCAAATCCACACTAACCAAGGGCAGTGTCACTGCATCAATAGAGTCCAAAAAGATATTTCAGTATGACACCAGAGTCAGATTTGATCATTTGAAGTGAAATTTTGTTAGTTTTGTTTTTTTTTTTAAAAAAAAACTTCCAGATGGGACACTAACAAAGGCACAGCAGAAAGTAAAGCCTTTTCTACTGCAACTGATTTGAAGTGAGATTTTGTTAGTTTTTTTTTTAAAAAAAAAAAACCTCCAAATGGGACACTTAACAAAGGCACAGCAGAAAGTAAAGCCTTTTCTACTGCAATTGTGATGGGTCACAGGACCAGTGAGAGGATACACTGATACTGCTGACAAGATAGTATAACCATCATAGCATGCTATGCGTTTTGGCAGCACATCACCAAAAAAATGATGTAATCAGAAACTAAAATCAAATAAGAAACGTGCAACAAAGAAAGCAACAGAAGAGTAGCAACCAAATTTTATGGCAACTGCATATAGCTGTGAACTTTATGAGTATATAATTTGCCATAAGTTAAGCAACTGTGTAAGTCTGTGGTCTCAACTAAATCACACCTTTAAAGAATTTTCATGCATCAAATATCAAAACTAAAACAGTAATCACACAGACTCCAATTCTTAATGATAGACAGGCAGAACTTTCATGGTGTATCACCTGATTCATGAATTTTGCAGTGAAGGATATGCCAAATTTTGTAGGAATCATGGCAACTCCTCGCTTCCTCCAGCGGTTATTACTGTTAAAACTATTCACAGCTTTGCGAGCTTCCACAAAGTTACAAGATGCTTTTAGTTCATCCCAAACTGAACCTATTGTACAATTCTGGAGCAACTGGCCATAATGCAGCACAACTCCATCATTGTGAAAATTAAGTTCCTGCCAATACTCAAATAGGTTAATCCCATACTAGTGTGACAAGGCCAGTACCATTCACAACACATGTGTATGCTTACTTTTATCTCCTCAGGACTTCGTTGGAGTTCTGTAGCTATATGGTGAATCCAATTCTCTGCAATCAACAAGCCTTGTGGACCACCAAAACCTCGGAAAGCAGTGTTACTTGGGAAGTTTGTAAAGCACACTTGCCCATTGATCCTGACGTTTGCTATGTCATAGACATTTTCTGAATGAAACATAGCACGCTCCAGTACTGCAAGGGACAGATCAAGTGAATGACCACCATTGTTATAAATTTCAAGGTCTAGGGCCAGTATCTTCCCTTCATTGGTAAATCCCACCTAGAAGATAAATTGGGAAGTTCGTTAATCATAAATACTACAAAAGAGAAGAAAAAAATTTGGTGTATGAGCGTTCATTGGTTATTACATGACAGTTGTGGAAAGTATTCAATATGCAGCACAGGAAATATTGATGCTTTTGGATGAAAACTGGAAGACATACTGTTAAAATCTTAATACCTTATATTTTCCAAGGAAACTGTGCCTCTGTCCAGTTGATATCATGTCAACGTCTCTGTCCAAAACAAGCTTTACTGGCCTTCTCAGACAGAAAGAGGGTACAGAAGCTGCTGCAGCAAATATTGCTGATCTAGTTTCTTTTCCACCAAATCCACCACCAATACGCTTAGTCTTGCAAACAACTTTTGATAGTGGAAGACCAAGAACGCTAGCAACATACTTCTGATGCTTCTGCGGAGCCTATAAATAAAGAACAATATGTTAAGGACAGAGACTGAACAGTTAGTATAATACAAATAATACGGGAACAGAGACCAGAAGCAACATGAAAAAGAACTGCATTCCTAGCAGCTATTCATTCCTTAAACAAGTAGCCCGACAAATATAAGGTTGGCAACTATTGTGCAACCCATAGAATAAAAATGAAATCTTAATTTTACAGCATTTTATCTTGAATTTGACATGAATTAAGTATGAAATAGTTCTGCTGGAGCTCCAGCATACTCATGTGATGCTTTTCTTTGGTATATGTTGTTTTGAACAGTTTCATGTAAATCTGTCGTGCACCTCATGTACTTCACTAACCCTGAAATTCTAACGGATAACCAAGGAAAAACGACATTGTAAAAATATATAGAGACTTGACGAAAACAACTGTGTAAGTAGAGAATTTGAAAAATTAACAATCTCAGGAACATGACAGGCAAGACAGCTTCCATATCGTCACTAGAGCACTCTAGGACAAGGCATGTGGCGGTTTTGAGGCACACTATGGCACTAGTAGAACCAAAGGTGCTAGGTGGGTTGCACTGTGGTAGAAAGTAGGGGGCAAACCAAAAAGGAACCTCAATAAAAACAGGGAAATCTACCCCCTCATTAATGCGAATGACTTCTGTTCAATCGAAGCTATGGATGCAAGAACATACTGAAACTTCCAAAGATGACTATGGGCGCAAGATACATGATGGATCATTTTATTATTATAAATAAAAACCAACAATTAGTGGGACTGAGTGGACATTATGGGACATTAGAAATGAAAATATCTCTGAAATAGTGAAATGAATGCTACAATGAAAACGGACAGCAGCAGGAGCCAGTCGTCAGACAACCAAATCAGAAGGCCTCCTGACCAGCATCTATCAGTGTTACCCAGGGAGTTGGTCAGGAACGTAATACTAGCAGATTTGGAGCAATACCAAATTAAGTGGGTTTATGTTGAAGTTACTTTGCAGATCTCCAGGTATGGAATTTATCTTAATGTTCCCTTCTACCTAAGTTATTTCCTAAAAAAACAATATTCAAGCATGCAACAAACAATGAGGGCGTGCTTGGTTCTCAGCCACATTCCACCTGGCTGCACCTGTGGTGGTGCCACACTGGTGGCATAGAAATGAGCCACATATGTGGTGAAAATTTCTACTGCAAAAAGCTGTGGCAGCCGAAGCTCTGGAACCAACGAAACAGCAGCAATAAGGGGTTTGGCAGCCTTAGGTTTGGCGGTGGCCAGCAACCAAGCATGCTCTGAGACTTGTGCCTTCCATTGTGAATTTAAATTTAAAGCTGTAAAAACAAGGGCATACTTGAGTAGATGAGACCATATGAATTTCGTTTCCAGAATCCACTGGCCAGACAAGAGTGCATTGAGGTTCCATGTAAAAATGCTCTTGACCTCCAACATGAACTTGTCCTGATACAATTCTGTCACATGCACCAGACACGAAACATTGTTCTACATCGCCTTTTACAAGGCATTTCTTGGTATTTGGATGGAAGCTTCCATTCTTGACAGCTTCCTCTATAGATAAAATCGCTGGGAGCTCACAATACTCGATATGTACTTTGTTGGCAGCAGTTTTTGCATTATCATGAGTATCAGCAACAACAATTCCAATGATCTGCCAATAAGAAAGAGGCGTAACTGATGAATTAACCTAGTTGTGAGATTTCACATAAACTAATATAGAAATCAGCGATAGTATGTACAGACTACAAGAAGATACCTGTCCAACACAAGTAACAATGTCGGATGCAAAAAACTCCTCATCATAGACAACTGGTCCAATATGGTTAACACCGGGTATATCTTTTGAAAGGAACAGCCCAGCAAAGCCAGGGGAAGATTTGGCAAGTGAATCATCAATAGACAATATGCGAGCGTGAGCCTTCTTACTCAGAATCAAAGCAGCATGCAAAGTATTGGGAGGTGTTGGTGTGTCATCAGTGTATTCAGCCTCACCAGTGACCTACCAAAATGAAAGAAATAGCATATGAAGTAAATGAAAGGAAAATGCACACATGACATGCAGAACATTTTCAAGAGGAAATATCAATGTTGCATGAAAGATGTATGAAATAAGGACATGTTTGGTTCTCTCTAATAAGCAGTTGAAGCCAAGGAAATCCTATGTCCCCAAATGGGCATTAGAAGAACAGATGGAACAGAGTGTTCTCAGGCTGACAAGGTTAGTGAGCTGTGGGCCAAAAATGTTTCAAGTTCTTTCTCAACTTCCTAAGCTAGTATTTTCCTTGCTAGGAAGAAAAAGCCAGAACAGGGAAACCAAGTTTTGTCTTAGCGAAGCAGAAAGGTAAGGTGAGATCTATCATGGCTTAAAGTTCTGACTGTACATCACATTTATTGCATGAACTGGAATACATACATTTCTCATGTACAATTGATTAAGGTTCAATAGATTAAAAAAACATGGACAAGCAATTGTTAAGGCTCAAGAATACAAAGTAAGCTTGCTGACTCAGTTTGAGGGCTGTTGGAGGCTAGCGCCTTGGAAGGCTCTAGGATCTGGTCGGGTTGTCTTTGTAGAAACTAGAAACAGGAGCATATTTAAACTGCTTGCAAGGTGTGAGCCATGCGAGAGTGCTTTTTGTACAGGGTCAACCCCCATCCCTTCTCTCTAATATAAAGATACACAGCTCTCCTGTGTGTTCGAGAAAAAACTTGTTGACTCAACTGTTGGCAAGCTTTCATGACAGATCTACTGAACCACTGTCGCTAGATGCTATAGGATTGGCAGAGTAGGAGTAATCCTTGGTGGAGGAGTTCACCGCAAATGGTTGTTCGTAAAGTTAATGTGACCAAAACAGAATGGCATAAATCTAACAGTACCTGAAGCATAGCTGACATGTGAACCATTGGCTGACCTACAGAAGTTCCTTGCCTTACTAATTCATAACTTTGAGTTCCAACAGTAACAGGCCTACTGTAAGGCTGTACAGCTGACAGATGATCTGCATGCAATCCATCTTCTAACAACCCTTTTATTTTCATTTCATGAGTAACAGAAAGGAAAAATTTGAAAAAGAAACTCAAAGTAAGCGATCTGCGAAATTCAATCATTCCACCAGGTGCATTCTCTGAAAGAGAGATGTCTTCTTTCAACAAATTGAAAGTATCATCCAGCAACCCAGAGTCCCACTTCTTTCCAGTAAGAAAGGTTTCAGTCCTTGAAGCACTAAGTGGAACTGCTGCTACCCCACCAAACACAATTGAAACATCAGATATTATCCAATTTCCTTCAGCTTCTTGTAAATACACACGCATTCCAGCATTAACCAAAGCAATATCATCCTCCCTTCTATGTGCTTGTTTAAATTCTTTGACATATTCAAAAGGCCTTGTCCATGGTAGTATAATAGAAAGCAATATTTCTTCAGGTTTTATATCAACTTTACGGTAACCAAGAAAGAAATCCTTTGCCAGGGTAGTTCTAACATTGCTGTTCGCATCTATTATCTGGAATTTTGCACCTACAGCTATCCAAAGTGGATTTAGGTCTGATATTGGACTAGCAGTACAAATGTTACCACCAACAGATGCAACATTCCTGATTTGTGTACCCGCAAACCATTTTAACTGACGTACTATTGCCTGGCATGACGACGTTTCAGGCAAATCACGTTCTGCTATAACCTTTTTAAGGAAATTTTGAAGCTGTGCAAGCCTTACAGCAGAACCAATGTGTATGCCATCTTCTTTGACTTTGAGGGTATTAAGCTCTGGAATATGAGTAACTGATATCATGACCTTATATTGGGCATTCTTAAACTTCGTTTCGACTCCCACTTCTGAGTTACCAATGACA
Source organism: Cymbopogon citratus (assembly GCA_031170775.1). Taxonomy (NCBI): domain Eukaryota; kingdom Viridiplantae; phylum Streptophyta; class Magnoliopsida; order Poales; family Poaceae; genus Cymbopogon; species Cymbopogon citratus. The sequence continues at coordinate 10,751 of DXKC01002872.1, forward strand.
AGCTTTGCATCCAGGTAGCAAGATTTCAAATGTAATAATTGCTTTAGTTTAAGAGGCCTATACCATTTGATCTCATTGAACCCATTTAATTTAAGTGGCATAACTTTCCTTAACTGAAGTTCTGGGGGGAAGATGAGTTCCCTCTCGTTGTATGCACTTCCATCAATTTCATTGTATGAATAAGGTGAATACCTTTCCACAGACGACGATAATGAGGACTCCTTAACATTGTTATCTGTCTCATTCCTGCAGGAACATGGCTTCCCAGTAGAAGGGCAGATAGCCTGGTCATTTGCATTTTCTGAAGATGAATTGGTGTATGCCAAATTATCAGTTTTGGCAAACACACGGAAGGCATCTATAATTGGCCGGTAGCCAGTACATCGACACAAATTTCCTGCAAGGCAGTCCTCAATCTGGTCTTCAGTAGGAGGCTCTTTGCTAGATCTCAGCAGTGCATACATAGACATCACAAAACCAGGGGTGCAAAATCCACATTGTGAACCATGTGCCTTGGCTAAACATTCCTGCAAGGGAAGCAAAGCATTATATGATAGAAGAGGATGGTGCACAGGTAGGAAAGGAATGACCTGAATGCATGACAACTGCTTTATTAATTATTAAACAATGACAGAATTGATCCATCTCATCTAGTTGTCAAAATTAAACATGGCAGAGTTAGGATAACTTTTACAAGTTTTTTTTCCCCTCCAAGACACAGGAGAATTGTGTTGGAAATAGCAACCCAAGTTGTATTGCAGGTCCCAGAGGAGAACAAGTTGGGGTAGGCTAGAGATGAAGCCCAACAAGAGCAGCCACAAACAAGATAAATCCCTAACTGTTCTTAGAGATTTTTTTTCTTCTTTCATAATAGTGTGTATATACGTTAGATATGTTTTCTTTCTTTTAAAACCCAACCATGGGTTTGTCTTTAGAGAGGGAAAAGTTATCACTGGACCTATCTCACTATTTGGTATTCCTATTATGCTTTGATACCATCCGTATTAGCCATCATTGAAACAGAAAAAAGTAAATGCTATTTTCTACCTCAGCCATTTCTTATTTCTTATAGATATATGAGCAGATGCCACATGAATATCTGCAAGTTATACAAGAACAGCGCATCACCTGAACTGGGTGCAAACCTCGCTGCCGATCTCCAATTCCCTCAACTGTAATTATATGCATTCCTTCCACAGAATAAAGTGGAGCCAGGCATGCATTGATTGCAAAATGCCTGAATGAATAAGGTAATTTTATTTTACACGAACCCTGATTTCTAGCCAGTATAATACATATAAAATACGAAATTAAAACACACATAGCAAGTAAAGTATATACATTCCGCATCCCATGCAAGGGAGTGATTGCAACTCTAACAAGGCAAAGCCAGCTTTTAGAAAGAGAACTAAATAAAGAAGAGTAAATATTGAAATATATTTCTGTTGTCACCTTAGGCAGAAAGAGAGAACATTCAGAACATGATTCAGTAAAGGAATGTAGTTCTCACAGTGATTTCTTTGTAATTCGGTCATAGCAAGAGACCATGACAGTGCAGGCTCCACAACCACCTTCACCACATCCAAGCTTTGTTCCTCGAAGGCCAATATCTACAATGCACAATATAATAAACATTAATTAATTAAGAAAAGAACTGCACACCATGAATTAAAAGTCTATGTGTGATATTGTCTAAGCCAAAGCAGGAAAACACAATATGTGTGATATTGTCTAAGCCAAAGCAGGAAAACACAACCTTCTGAAATGCTGCTACAAGACTATTTTTCAAACCAGATTGCACAGATAGATGCAAACTGAAAGAAAAGGCAACAGAATAGACAATCTTAAAATTAACTAACATGCAATGATCCTTACATCATAGGCAGAACATTAGAGAGAGGGATACCCTGGTTCAAAAGATAGCGACAACAGTTGATTTTTTTTTAGCTTTTTGCCAGCCTCTCTTGGTTCAGTTTATCAGCATGAGGAGCATTTAATTGTGATTCCCCAGCTACAGTACCTCTGATGATGAATGCATGGCAATATAATCAGGATAATGCACAATGTTTTTACTATATTATTCCAGAGATTCAGATCATGACAATAGAAATGCTAGGCCTCCAGTTGTGGGGTTTCAATGGTTTTGTAAATGTTGACTTCATCCTAACTCATAAGCCACAAGCAACACAAATTTGAGATTTTTTAATCTTAAATTCAATTTTCTGGAATTGACAATAGAATTCATGTGCAATGAATAGTTGATCTCATC
>DXKC01002876.1:0-17605 GCA_031170775.1 Cymbopogon citratus
AGGGAGATAATCCTTACGCTTCTAGGGATTCAAGGCAATTTGGAGCCGTGCCTTATGGTCTGATTACAGGGAGGATTTTTTGCCGGGTAAGCTCAGCTTTTTGTTTTGCATCTTTGTTAATTTAATTTAGGAGGCTGGTGTAGTTCCTGGAGCCAATAGTTTGCATTATGGCACCATGAGTAGGGACACAAGCAACAATTAATTGTTAGAAAAGGACAAAGCCACACCTTTACTCTATGCTGCTGTGTGCATGGTTATATTGCTGTGATGAGCCCATGTTTTCATTTCAAAATCCTGGATAACTATCAGTTTTGTCTAATAACAATAATAATAACTTAGGGCAATAATTTTGCTGCTATGTACTAGAGGGTAAATATCATCCCTCTTGTTTTAGCTGGGTCTGTAGAAAACAGGACAAAACTGGGTATCATGGGTACCCGATGCCGGATAAAAACAGGGTATCATTTGAGCTGTAAGAATTCTTCATTTGACTGATATTGATATGCCTAGCTGCTGCTTTCTTAGGGATAATAATGTTTGCAATCATGTCCCTGGATATCAACATATACATTTTCAATTTAATTTGGTTGATATTGATATTGGAATGGAGACTTACCTACTTCAACTTGGTACATGTTGATATTCATGGTGAAATCTAAGATTAAGATTCAGGTAGCATGTTTCTGTAATCCTTAGCGATCAGCCAAATGATCCATTTCCTTAGCGCATCAGCCAAATGATCCATTGCTACCAAATCATGTTGAAAAACACTTTTGAACATTGTTGCTGCAAATGGGAGTATTGACAGTGACTGTTCAATCTCAGGTGTGGCCGCTGGGGGGCTTTGGTCCAATTGATTCAAAACAGTCTTAACAGAGGTAATGTAGCTCTTTGTTGCATCTTGTTCTCTTAAAGATACTTGGCTCTCTCTAATCATCATTTGTGCTAACTTCTGTTTTGTCCATTTTTCTCCAGAGCAGATGGACCATATTGTTGCTTGTGCCCACATATTTTAATAACCAGCTGCCGTCCCCTTGAGCCTGAAAGCTTTTGATCTACTATAGCACATTACTAAAGCGAAGCAGAGTGTATCTTGACGTCCCATATTTTGAGTTTTATTGTAAGTGTATAACAGTTTTGGTTGTCACACCTGAAATCCCAAACAGCACATGTTCTGATACAATTTGTTGCGCTAATGCCTGGGTTGTAACTTTACTGTCAGTGGATATTTTAGAGAATGGAGCCTGAATACCTGATTGACTCGTGTAAGTTGACGTGTATTAGTTTTGAGCATATCAAACTGAATTCAGACTTCTAAGTGCACTGATATCGCTCGATCTGTGCACTCTGAACCATGCTTATTCAAAACATTTGAACAAGGACTTGACATGTCTTGATGAAGTGCTCTACCTGTCTTGGAAAATGCTTATCTGAGATGCCCAGAAAATCAGAATGGTACTTATAGCGCTTAAGACCTTGGGAACATCAGAACCAACCCTTACATTTTCAGACAAAAATAGTAAATCGTACACTGGAGCATATGCCATTGATCCATTGACGGATCAATTCCTACAAAATTGAGTCTCAGTCTCCAATTTAATAACCAAGTAGGTGCGTGCTACAATGCATAAAGCATTGACAATGAGCTGTCAAATATAGAACTAGGCAGATCATCGCTAAAACAAAGAATAAAAGCAGGGATTGTTTGTTCCAGGTTGAAGTCATCTGTTTCTCTTTTCCATGTTGTAGCCATTTAGCATGTTACTAATGTACTCGACGCATGCCTGATTGAGCTTGAGACAGCCATTCTTTTGAGACAGATTCAGTAGAAGCAAAGCCGTGGATAGACAGATGTGACCGCACAGCACGTCGGCGCAGAGCATCTTGAGCCTCTCCATGCATACCGATGTGCCACCTCCAGAAGACCACGAGTGTCCCGCTCACCTCGCATATCATTGTCTTCGACTTCAGGAAGAGTGTCGGTGTAGACGAAGCGGAGCAGTGCCTTGAACACCCACGGCTTCACGCCGTCGACGACCAGCACGTGCCGAGAGCCGCCGGCGATCTCCTTCCCTGCGACGACCTCCGCCATGAACGCCGTCGACGTCCGGGCAGCGAGCACGCATTTATGCGCCGTGAAGTGCTCGTCGTCGACCAGAAACGTCACGTCCCTCCCAAACTCACTAGCCAGCAGCAGGTCGCCGAGGTCCGACAATGGTGCAGGAGCAGGAGTAGGTTCCCTGATGACGCTGACGTTGACGTCACACCTGATCCGGCAGCAGTCGTCGTCCTGCATAGGAGGTGAGACTCTAACGCCTTGGTTTGGATGAACTCATAAGTGCCCCATGCGTGGGCTTCTTCAGACTTTGTTGAGAAGGTGTGTTGCGGCCAACACCTATATCCAAACGATTGGATCGTTTTTTTGCCGGCTCGATCCAGCAGGGTGAACTCGGGATTTGCCTTCACCTTCACCTCTTCGTCGTTACGGTGATCGAAGCAGAGGAAGAGGGAGACCCAGTCGACGCCCTCATTGTCTTTCAGGCGTGGGCAGTACTCGATGTACCAGCTGTGGCCTCTGATGTGGAACTGCTCGGATTTGATGATCTCGCCCTCGGCGAGTTCTGCTGTGGTCTTGGTGTACTCGTTGATCGTCAGCACGTGCGACCCGAACACAGTCTCGGTCGCGACGGGCATCGTGTCGCATGAGGTGGTGTCGTCCATATCTGCCGGCGGATGCGCGATCTCTTCTCTTCTCTTCTCTTCTATCTCGATATGTGTTCTCAATCTTCTCTCTTCTGTACGTACTAAAAAATACTTCTCTTCTCTACACCGGAATAAAAAAGGTTTATATAATCCGGAATCGTCTCTGCAAGGCCCAAGATACCTTTAGGTATACGTGAAGGAAAAGGACAAGAAAATTAATTACCTTACATACTGCGAGGAAAAATATTATTTGGCTAAGAGATAAGGAAAAATAATACATCTAAACCACTAGTACACATGATCGTTTGCACTTGCAACATACTAAATCTGTACCAAATACCAAATTGCAAGACGTTTGACTTTGAACCCCAAGTTTGACCGCTCGTCTAATTCAAAAAATTGTGTAAAATATCACATGTTTTATTGTGGCTTTCTTTATTAATATATATTTTTTAAGAATAACTTAAGTTTAACTATGTTTACACAAATTGAGTCAACCACTACTACACAAATTTTAACCGCGTCGTGCGCTTTGGGTTTTCCGCTGCGGGCATTCGCGTCCGCTGCGGTGATAAGGACACGGTTAATCGTGTCTTTATCGCCACAGTAAATAAGCTATTTTCCGTGGTGGACATTTTAAGAAGCCCGCCGCAGAAAATTGTTTTAATGTGGTGGGCAAAATAGCCCGCCGTGGTAAATAAAAATAGCTGCCGCGGTAAACCGTGGGAATAGCCGCAGCGGGAAAAAATAGGTGTCCGCCATGGATTGCTACTGTAGCACGTCACGCAAAAGAATTTGTGTACCAGTGAACAAAGTCAAACATCTTACGATTTGGAACGGAGGGAGTAAAACATTGCTGCAACATTAGACGAAACATTTAGGACATACACTAGCAACATATAGGTACGTCCTGCGGATAAAACACTTTTATAAACCATCTCAATCTACTTTTGCAACATCCATATAAAACACTTGCAACATACCTTGAAAATCTGAAACATTTGGAACATACATTTGCAACGTAGGGGAGGAGCTGGCAGCAATTGACAGCACATGAGCATAATTAGCACTGGTAGCGCCCGTGGGTGCCCTTGGCTTAGCCGAGGATGACCTAAGGCACCGGGAGGGTCAGAATGGTGGCAACGGAGGACGGCGACACACACGACGATGTGGGTGGAGCTCGCAGCGGGTAGGAGCGACATGTGCGGGTGGGGCAAGAGATGGGTCGTAGCGAGCAACGTGGAATAGGGCGTTTGCAAGGGAAAGATGGCAGCAACGACACAGAGTGGGGTGCATGGTGTTTGGATGAACGGACGGATGCCCATATCTAATGATTATTATCTTCATTTTTCCATGTGTTGCAAAGATAAACTCCCTTTTTCCATTTCATGGTTTCTAACCAGGGTGGGTGTTGGCGGTCCTTAAATCTAAACCCGCCAACATTCATATGAAATACACCAAAATCAAAGTAGATAGGAGGTTATTTACTAACAAATTCCATAGTTTTGGTGTATACACTTGTTTTGCAGGTCAACCATGAAAATACCTAATACTGGGCCAACAAAGGAAGAAAAACACCACAATCCATCACCTCCACTTTTGGCCCAGTGCAAAACAAGGAGAAAACAAGATGAAGAGTTCAGCTGGAGTCGAGACAGGCCAAAACCAGAGCATGGGCCTGGTCCAGAGGAGCCCTGGAGGAGCCCTACCAAGGCTCGGCCCTAGCCGAGCTCAGAGGGGCCGGCCAGCGCACTAGGCCGGCCGGCGCACCCTAGAGTCGGTTGTGGCCCAGCTTTGGCAGGTCGGTTACATTATGACAGAGGAGGGCAGTGCACTACTGGTTTTTTTCCAGAAAAGCCCCTGAACCGACCTATTCACTCCCTATAAGAATAATGGCTCCCTACCTCCATTCCATAACAAATTAGAATAGAATTCTTTCACTCCACTCTTCTCCCCCCTACACTTTCTAGCATAGAATACAAGAGGGAGACTAGAGCCACTACCTAGAGCTACTGGCTAGCCCAAGTAGGAAGGTAGTGAAATCAAGCTAGCGGAGCATCTCTTCGGAAGTTCCCGGAAGCCTCGTCTTCCTAGTGGAGGAGTGCCGGAGTTGTCGTCTCCCTCCCCGGGTACCTCAACGGGTGCCTTGCTACTTGAAGTAAGAACCCTATGTTTACCTTTTGGTTATATTCCTTTAATTAAGTTATCTTTGTTCGTTACTATCTTGTGGGTGCATCTTTCGTCGTTTGGGCGAAGGCTCTAGTAGAGGACTCCTGATAAAGATGGAAGTTCCTTGCCAAACCTAGAATAGTAGCAGTTATAATAGGCGTGGTGTTTAAGATAGGAGTTACCTTCATTTGCTCCGTTCCGGTTGAGGGGTTTGTGGCAGGGAGTGACCTAGTCCTATCCGTCCCTTGTAACCCCCCACGTCCTAGTTTGGCGTAGAGCTACAGGCCGGTATCGCCTGGCAGATCAGGTGCGCTCCTGTGCCAGAAGTACGTTAAGTTAACAACTCAAATTTCTTTTTCTAGGAATACCCATTAGAAAACCTCACTACCCCAGTTATCTATCTCTCCTCTCTGGGCAATTATCTTCGTACCCTCTTGCTGTAACCGTTTCCTCGAGAAAATACGATACCCTATGGTTCACCAAGTGAAGTGCTACAACGGTATTCCGTGCGCTTGCAAATTTGGCTGCTTTCGCTAAGAAATACCAATAAGCATTCCTGGCGCCGTTGCCGAGGAAGGTTATTGCAGAGTTTAACGAACCTAGTTCGCCCGTGTATCGTGCTCTACCTTTGCTTTCTATTTTTAGTTTCTTTAAAAGAATAATATAAAAATAGAGCAACCCACCATTTACAACATTTCTGCTCCGAAAGGCGAGCTCATTAGAATTCCACAATCCTCGAAGCCAACCATAGCTTCCGAGTATGAGCTCCGGCCAGGCTTTTTAGCCATGGTTTGGGAAAAAGCCTTTTCAGTCTTGGATTATGAAAACCCTTATCATCACTTATGGAAGTTTGAGTAGCTCTGTGCTTACCTGACCATCTCAGGCGTGTCACAAGAAACTTTACGGTGAAAGTTGTTTCAGTTCTCTCTTAACAAGAGGGCGAAACAATGGTATGCCCATACCGTAGGCAAGGTAAACAGAGATTGGGAAGACTTACGAGACAAATTTTGTTCCGCATTCTTCCTTATATCTCGCATCACTTCCCTACGATAAGAGATACTCAGCTTACAACAAAAAGAAAACGAGATTATTGGTGTGGCATGGGACCATTTCCTCATTTTAACCAGATTCGGCCCAAACTTGTCTATACCCAACCACGTGCTTTTACAACATTTCTGGTTAGGTCTTAGCAAAGAATCTGCCCTACAGCTTGACATAGTAGCTGGTGGCTCTTTTGCCCATCTTACCGCAATGGAAGTGGTGGAAGGGGAGTAGTCGAAGCGGTCGGAGCACCATCGAGGACGAATCTAGCCTCTCCAGGCATAGATAGAAGTGGTGGAAGGGGAGTAGTCGAAGCGGTCGATGGATCTGCTCGTGCTCGACTGGATCTGGGTCGCTGGTAGGGGCGCACCACCGTGCTGCGCCTCATCTTCATTCCGCTCCTCCTCTTTGCACCCGTGCATTGGGCCACTGCGTGCCTCACTGCCTACGCCGAGCGCTGCCGCCGCCCTGCACCTCAAGCCGTCCTGGCACGCCTCACGCATCTGGACAGCGGAGGCGTGGCCAGTGGAGCGGAGGGGAGCGCTGCCATGGGTGGGGAGAGGTGGTTCCGCGGGGGAGGAGTTTGAGGAGAGGAAGAGAGCTGCCAGGAAGTGGGTGCAAGACACTGAAGAACAAAACGCTAATTCCTTATATTTATATGGAGGCGGAAATCTGGCATCATCTCGGCCTGTTGGGCTGCAACCTTAACCGCGGCGGTGATTCTAGCACGCCCGCCATGGTAAATCGATTTGCCATGCTGGGTCTCCTAATTGGATCATTCAAGATAGGAATAGTCGAAAGACTTATCTCCCCAGCTCTTAAGCTCTCGCGCCTTCTCTCCCTCCGTCTCCCATGCAGGCCGCCGCCCCTCTGCCTACGCCGCACCGCCGTCGTCGTCTCATCGCAGCTCAGGCTGTCGGCCGGCCTTCGCCGCCACCCACGCCACCATCTACGCTGTGTTCAAGGGCCCCCGGACCTTGGACCTTGACAACCCCTCAGGTCCCTTACTCAATCCACTTTATCAGATCAAAAATATGTATCATAAGTTTAGTTTTCTTTGTAATATTAAACAATATAATTAGATGGACCAGCTGTGCATCCAAATTTTACTAAGAATATGTTTTGTTTCTTAGGAAATGGTAAATTGTTTGAAATCTCGTGACGTTGTCCTATTAGATAACACCAAGCCCAAATAGCATTTTACGTTTATGAGAAAAAATTGAAGAACAAATAAACAGCACGTTATGTTTATTATAAAAAAGTGTTGGATAAATTTGCATCTTGAAAATTGGCGGACACTGTCTGAAAACGGAAAATGATTAGAGTATGTGAACCAAGAAGTTTTTAACTAGCATATGGTTGAGAACGATAATTTTTGCTTTGCAGAGGAAGAGCTCAGCTACTTATATTGTTGAAGTTAACATCAATCAGGTATGATAGCACTAACAAGAAAAAATAGATCAAGGCGCGACCATGTCGAGCATAACATTAATATATTAAATGCAACTCATTACAAAATGTATCAAATTAAGTAGGATAGAAGGTGCACGCTGCTACATAGACAATATAGCATTGATAATAAAATACCAAAATATAATAGTAGCACTTAGAATATAGTAAAGGCAGCTTGCTTCATTCAGAGTGAAGGACGCATCAGGGAGCGGCCTAGGCAAAGTGGCCCTTGAGAAGCTTGATGCACTTCTCCTTGAGCCTGTGGCAGCCATGTTTGTCAGCCAAGTCCAGCGTATCGACGGCTGTACGTACGTCCTTCACATAGTTGCAAAGCATGTCAGCGCAGATCAACTTGAGCCTCTCCATGGCATACCGATCTGCCGCCACAAGTAGACCCTGAGCAATCCTGACCTTGTCATCCTTGTCCACCTCAGGAACAGTGTCGGTGTAGATGAAATGGAGCAGAGTCTTGAACACTATCGGCTCCATGTCATTGATGCACACACGAGTTACAGTAGTACTTGTGCTGCCATTCCCTGCTGGTCCAAAGAACTCAGCCATGAAGGCTGTGGACCGGGTGGCGAAGCACGATCTTGTGCGCCAAGAACAGATCACCGCCAACATCAAATTCCACATCGGTTCCCACCTGGCTTGCTAGCAGCTGGCCGAAGTGAAGGTGCAGTTCTGGCGGCCGCAGTGGAGTGATCTCCTCGACAATGGTCATGTCGCACTTGACATGGAAGCTGTCTTGGTGAGACGAGAACTCCGGCTCCATATTGAAAGGGAGATACCAGCGGCATCTATCATTTCTGTTTGTGAAGCTATACCATGATTGTGTCGACGATATGACCTCCCTGGCAAGGGTGAGCAGGGTCAACTCGAGTCGCACCTTCACTGCTGCTGTTAGGTAGTCTTGATTACCCAGGACGATGGGTAAGCAATCGGTGTCCCCAACGTTTCCACCCCTTGGATACAACTCCAGGTACAGGTACCAGCTGTGCCCTCTGACAAGAAAGTCTTCGGAATAGATGCAATCGTCCGGGGTGAGCACCAGCTTCTTGGCTTGTGAGTACCCTTCGATCGTAAGGACGTGCGACCCGACCACGTTCTCAGCGGAGATGGCCGATGTCCTGGAGGAAGCCAGCTGGGTAGATGGACCTGGCAGTGCTCTACTTGTATCGTTGTAGGGAATATATATGGTTGCAGTAAAGCACGTTAGACCGGTGTGATTACTGAAAACCATAAAAAAACATTCCAATATTAAAACGATGAATCAAACATATCGGGAGGTCCATGCACCTGTGCAACGTCGCCAGATCCAATGGCGGCACAGCAGGAAACTCCCTGTAAATGTACACATGGCATCTGATCTTCAGACTGTCGCCCTTGAAGAGCGATTCCAGTTCCTCCCATTCCGTGGCCTGATCAATACCCCTTCCTTTTGAATTCTCTTCAGTGTAGGTGTGCTTGTACCCGCCTAGATAATAATCCGATTTGTCTCCACCACCATCATCCACCACAGTGGTGAACAAGCACTCTGCCTCGACTTGTTTCTTATGACCAGAGAGGCACAGGAAGAGGGTTACCGAACCGGCGCTCTCCACGCCGTGACCACATGGATAGCACTCAATGTGCCAACCATGCCCTCCGACGTTGAAAGTACTGGATTTGATGCTCTTGCCGACTCCGAGATCCTTGGTTGCCGAGAAGCCATCAATCTTGAACACGTGCCACCCAACAATCGTCTCGCGGATGATGTTGTTCGCAGTGCCGCTAACAGCAGCGGCGGTGCCAGATGCTTGTGAGGTGGCCATAAGCACGGGCTTGTGCTCTACAGAATGGCAACAATATGGCGAGGATATATGGAATGGATGCAGCGAGGTGTGTGCTATAGTTTGCTGGTGACTGCCGGTGGTGTTTATGAAGGAGGAGGAGGCCGGGGTTTTATGGATCTCGATGAGGAGGTTTCCAGGCGCAGGAGTTGAGGGGCCTCCCACCGGAGTCGAGGAGACGCGTTTGACTGGCATGCGCCATGCGTGCCTGAGATTTAATTCGACGTACAGTGCTGCACTTGGGAACAAGAGACGACGATTATTGGAGCTGTGTTGTTGAGTGTGGATACTTTGCTTGGGAAGACGAGCAGACTGATTCTTGCGTTCGCATGCATGGTAGTAGTACTACGACAATATAGTTGGTTTTTATTGGATTTTCTGAATTATTAATTAACTAAGTTAACCCAGAAAAAGGAAAAAGTATTGCCGAATCCAACATAATCTTGCGTAGATAGAAATCAGCGCTCCGCCTTCCATTTCCTGCGTGCGACCGAGGAGTGCCTCGTTCCTTGTCCAGCATGCAGATATCCTTCCCTTCCTGCCTGCACGTACATGACACGTTACCAAAGATATATAGTGACCAGCTACGTCAAACTACCACAGCGGCCTTTTTGGTTTCCTGCAGCACACAAAGGCATTGCTATGCTATCGCTGCCACGGTAAAACGTGGTGTGCGAAAGTAGGAGCCTTTGCCCGCTGCGGGAAAACGGATCTGAGCCCATAATGGTAAAGATTTTCTAAAAAACAAAAAAAAGCCCACAAGGATGGACCTGAGCCCGACAAACCCATAGTTGCCGCCGCTGCCGGAAGCTGCACCATGCTGGATCCAGCCGTCGGAGCCTCACACTGTAGAATGGAATTGTACAACTGGATGATTGTATTGATCAATATTAGTGTACATATATAGGCCTTGGCCTTGACTATACATGCGAGCTTTACAGGCGCGAGCGGAGCGAGCGGCTATGCGTACAAAGCGGGAGCGTGCGCGCTGTGGTGATCGAGCGTGTATGCGTGCGGCAGTGCGTGCTCTACGGAGACGTTGGCCAGTGCGCAGCCATGCGCACGAGGCCGTTGCCGTGCTAATGCTGAAGAATCGGGCAGAGCTCTAGCCGTTGGCATGACTGCGCTGACACACACCACCAGAGCTCGTCGGATCTGCCGCCATGGCCAGCCGTGGCCCCTCTGGAAGGGAGGGGGCGCGCGCCATTGGAACTCTGACGGTCGGCACGCCGCTGCTGAAACTCCGACGCTGGGCACGTCGGGGCTGCCCGTGTTCATCCGGCGTATCCGGCCGCTGCGCTTCGGGACGCCACCACGCTCTGCCTTGTCCAGCGCGCCACTGCAGTCCGCTCCCTGCGCATCGGGTCGCCGCCATGGCCCCTCATGCGTATGGACATCGCCACCGCCCCTTGTGCACCGCGCCTCTACTTCGCACGCCTCTGGGATCTCCATCTAGATGTGGGGACCCGCCTTGTGCCTCCGCTTCCACCTTCACGCCACTGAACCCGCCTCGCGCCGCAGCCGCCGCTTGCTTTTCGTCGCGCCACAGCCGCCGGCTCCAGCACGCATGCTGCGTGCCGCGCTTCGGACCTCGTGTCGGTCACGCCGTCATCCCGCTGTGCGTGAGAGTGGGGAGGAGTGTGGAAGTTGTGGGGAGATAAAGTCCCATGGCCGCCGCTTGCTGTGCCGTCGCCGCATCCACCTTCGCGTCGCGCCACAAAAATTATTTTAGTTGCGTTTCCATATGTTTATTCGACAGGGTGGTTCTAAAATTATTCACAAATTTTATATCTCTCTTCTAGCTTATGGAACTACATTACAGATATGTAAGGTTTGTGAACGAATTTACTTTCACTCTGTCATACGATGAAATCAACAAAACAAACATGGTACAACATGGGCCGTTGATCATGCTGAAAACCGATCGAAGGCCGACAATGGCGAAACAACTGAATTGAGTACATGTTTATGCTAAAGACTGATCGAAGACCTGTGGGAATCAAAACATCCGACTATGCCACGAGGAAGGCGAATTGAAAGCTAATTAGCAAATGTCGAAATGACCGACTGGGGTCTTCGATTGTTCTTTGTTGTTGGTGGAAAACAATTGATTCGCATTTGAACAGAAAGACATTTACTGGGCCGAGCAGCACCAGCTCGACAAAGGCCCATCAACAAAGGCAATTCAAGGATTAAAAGAACGGGCGTACTCCCTCTGTCCCAAAATAACCAGGGTCCTTGAGGCCATCTCCATATAAAACTAATAAAACATATGCTTGAAGAAATAAAACATATGTTTGAAACAAAATAAAGGATATTCATGTAGGGGACGTATCTAGTTACAGCAATCCTCTTTATAAACTACACCAAAATGCCTGATTGAACCACCGTGAATAAAGTTACAATACAGGCAATATGCAGTATGTATCATAGTAACGTTAGCCATCGGGTACTACTAGCACCAAAAAAAGATCAAACACTTGAGGCAGAACATCCATATACTCCTCATTGGCAACGATACAAATGCAAATCATTATCTTTAACAAAATATCTCAAAGTAGAATAGGAGGTGCATGCAGCAGAGCTACATGCACATATTGCATTGATAATAAAATGCCAAAAATAAAATTACGCAGTACTACTAAAAATTACATATAGTCATATCAAATAATGATAGCAACGCCTTTGCCTCTGCCATGAGAAAGTTCATTCACACCTTCTTGAGACTCTTCTCGCTGTTTCAGTTGTGGGGATCAGGCAGGATTAACCTCGGCGAGCCAGTCCCTGATGACCTTGATACACGCTTCCTTGAGCTTGTGACAACCATGCTTGTCAGCCAGCTCCCGTGTAGCTACAGCATTAGTTGCATCAATGCAGCTGCAGAGCAAGTCGCCACAGATCAACTTGAGCCTCTCCATGGCGTACCGATCTGCCGCCACAAGCAGACCCTGAGCCATCAGGACCTTGTCCTCCTCAGGCACCTCAGGAAGAGCATCGGTGTAGATGAAATGGAGCAAAGCCTTGAACACCCTTGGATCCATGTTGTCGATGTGCAGCACTTGAGTGACACCGGTGTTCTCCTTCCCAGCTGGGCCAAAGAACTCGGCCATGAAGGCCGTGCACCGGGTGGCCAGGACGCACTTGTGTGCTGCGAACAGATGGCCGCCGACCTCGAATGTCACGTCACCTTTGACTTGCTGGCTTCCCTGCAGATCACTGGCAATGCTCCTGCGCAGCTTTGGCGTCGTCTGCATCCCCTTCACAACAGCTGTATCACACCTGATCTGGGTGCCAACCTGGAGAAAGGGCGAGTATTCATGCTCCATCGTACTCAGGAAGTCATAGGAGTACAAAGGGCATGAATTTGAGAAGGTATTTTCTTGGGTCGATGAAATTATCTGTCCAGCATCAGTGAGCAGGGTGAACTCGAATTGCACAACCACTTCGACCTTATAACCAGGGTCCTCGAGGCAGAGAAAGGTGTTAGCGTCGCCGCACGCATTCTCTTCACCCCGTGGGTAGAACTGGATGTGCCAACAGAGCCCTCCAACGCGGAAGGAGAAGGACTCGATGGCATCACCAGGTTCAAGTACTTCCAAGATTTTTGAGTATTCATTGATTGTAAGGACGTGCGAGCTGGCGACAGTTTCAGTGGCCAGATGCCGCTGTGGCACATCTGGGGACTTCGCGATGCGCACAATACACCTGACATGGAAACAGTCATCCTCCAGGAGCGACTCAAAAACCTTTCTTTTGATGAAGTGAATGCCTTGGTCGTTGTAGTTTGCTAGTAAGGTGATCAATTCGCTTGGGTGCCCATCTACCTGCTCAAAATAGCCGCCACTGAAAGACTCCATCAGAATGAACTCGCAATCTGCCGAGACTCTGCTGCCAAGGTGATCCTCCTGTCTGCACAGTTC
Organism: Cymbopogon citratus; assembly: GCA_031170775.1. Classification (NCBI taxonomy): domain Eukaryota; kingdom Viridiplantae; phylum Streptophyta; class Magnoliopsida; order Poales; family Poaceae; genus Cymbopogon; species Cymbopogon citratus. The sequence goes on from DXKC01002876.1 coordinate 13,118, forward strand.
CAGGTATACCCAACTGTCAGCCACGGTGATCAACCCATTGACGCCACAAGGGTAGCACTTGATGTTCCAGTCATGCCCTCCGATGCAGAATGTATCGGATTTGATGCACTTTCCCGCCCCAAGATCCTTGGTCGCTGAGAAGTTGTCGATCTTGAACACGTGCAATCCAGCGATTGTCTCGCTGGTGGTTTTCGGCATGCCGCTGCCGATGGCCACGGTGGTGGCAGGTGCAGCTTGTGAGGACGAGGCCATAGCTTGGTTGCACGATCCTATGTTCTAGCGAATGGCAATGGCGGCAGGGATGCGATGAGGTAAGGTAAGCAGTCTGCTGGTTTGGTGGCTGTGGCCTAGGAAGAGGTCGGCCAGCATTTTATCGTGCATCGTCAGGCGGTTGAGATTCCACAGCAGGCGAGGAGACGCAAAAATTTGACCGGCGCATGAAGATTTACTTCCATGCATAACGCGTACGACTTGTTGGGAACACAAAATATACTCCCGAGTATAAATAGGTGCTTGGAAAATGAGACGCCTACCGCTCGGCTGCATGCTGCGAATACCAGAGGACTTTTATTCTCCCAAAAAGAAAAAAAAAAGGATCATTCAGCTGACCTATAATTATGGAATAGAGCTTTTACGACGCACTATCCGGAGTGGTCCATAGCCTTCATTCTTTATTTACATGCATGCCGCATTTCTTCCCATTCAGGGAGATTGTTGCACAAGAGCTGAGGAAACGCATTTGACCAGAGGCTGTGTCCCTTTGTGCGTGCGAAGATTTAATTTCAAACGGCGCTTGGGAAAAAGATCGAGAGAACGAGTAGATTTTTTTCATCCACAGAAAAGAACATTCCTGACGCAGTAATTCTGAAATCAAGATTTTGCAAGTCTTTTATTCAAACAAATTGAGCTCATGATCACAAACAAGTAAGGTTAGGTAATTCAAACAAATTCAATAGTTTCTAAAAATACTCAGCATCTTATACTTAACTTAAAACTCGCGTTGTTCTTGCATTGCACCATGGACTTGTTGGGGTTAGTCCCACATCAGTAACTGATGGTGGGGGAGCACGACATATAAGGCGTGGCAGTCCTCACCTATCAGGCTAGTGTTTTGGGTTGAGTTAGGCTCAGACCTTGATATGTGTGTACTCTATGGACTTGGGCCTGTGCAGGCGCCAGCTGGCATGAGACACGCGTGGGCCGGGCCGGGCCGGAAGCCGAGCCACAAAGTCTCGGTTCCAACAATTGGTATCAAAGCCAGTCCAAGAACCCGCAACAAATCTCCGGAAGGGTCATGTAACCGATGTTGTGACTATGGGGGAGAATTGTTGGGGTTAGTCCCACATCGGTAACTGATGGTGGGGGAGCACAACATATAAGGAGTGGCAGTCCTCACTTATCAGGCTAGTCTTTTGGGTTGAGTTAGGTCCAGACCTTGATATGTGTGTGCTCTATGGATTTGGGCCTGTGCAGGCGCCAGCTGGCACGCGACACGCGTGGGCTGGGCCGGGCCGGAAGCCGAGCTACGAAGTCTTGGTTCCAACAGGACTGACGGTGAGCGAGCTATACCTAGCTAGAGAATGTTGCCTTTGGAGTGGCAATACAGTATTATTTGAACAAATTTCAGAAATTTCGGGCAGCATGGACAATTGGGTTGTCCTCCGCTACTATGATCGGCACGGACATGCACGATACTATGCAGCAGCCCAGCTTAGCCGTGTCGTGTCCTTAGCAACATGGGAACTGGAACATGGTCCATGTTCCCGGTCCCACGTTACACATTCTTCGGACGTCTCGGAACATGGTCCCCATTCCCTCCCAAGTTTTTCACATTCTTGGGACGGCTGTGTTCTGGGAATGCAAATGTTCCTGTTCCCGTTTTATAAAATGATAGCAAAAATTCATATTCCAGAAATGGGAACAGAAACATGGCTGCTAAGGTCATGTCTAATAGTGCAACTATGCCCCTGGCTTGGCCCAGTCATGCCACTATGGCCTATGAGTCATGTTGTGTTGTGCCAATGGGCGCGCCAACCCAATGTGCCACCCAAGCCAGGTTTAAACCCAATGTGCGAGATCATTACTACAATTTTTTTTTTACCATCGGGCTCGACGGTGGCTCCTGTGCTCGCCGCTGCAGCTCCGCCCCCGGCTGGGCACGCCGCTGCTCCGCCCAAGATTCAGGCGCCTCATTCATGGATCCAAGCTGTTGTCGCCCGATCCGCCGCTCCGGAGCACCAGAGGAGAAGATGCTGACCAGCCCCCCTCCTGCCCAGTCCCAGCGCCGCCGATGTAGCCCCTCGCGGGCTGGGCCGCCGCCGTCGTGCCTCACGTGCTCCGCCGCGCGCGCTGCCGTAGTACTCACCTGCATACCGGCGCCCGTGTGTAGCGGGCCTGAGTGAAGAGAGGGCAGGGGGCCCGAACTCACGTGAGGAGGTGTGTGCTGAGGGAAGTTTTGGTGCTGCGCCACGCTGAGGAAGAGACGGGAGGAGGAAGTGCTGCGCGTGGCATGAGGCAGTGCTCCGCGCGGCCAACATGCGGGTGCGGCGGCGGAGCCCTCATGCGTGCGCCCCAGGCGAGGCCGCGGCATTGGAGCTTGACCCATGGGCCCGCAGCGAGGCCGCAGCGGCAGACCCTCCTATGCGCACCCAGCGAGGCCGCGGCGGCGGAGCGGCTTGCAGGCGCCGGCAGACCCGTCCTTTGAAACAGGAGCTGTCGTGGACCTCGTCGGACAACCACAGGCTCTTGCTTTTGCCTTGGCCTCCACCTCTCCCTTCTTCCGTGGCGAGCAGGGCACGATTGGACGACGCATGATGAAGAAGGTCCAGCATGCGCGCGTGCGCGGCGAGGTCCTTGTCGAGAGTACGTAGCAGCAACCCATCGTCTTCGGTGGTGCTCGCGAGGATGGAGTCCATGGGGAGGCCCGACCATGTGACATGCTCTCGCTCGTCGGCAGGGAGCTTGACCATGTTGTACGTCCCCTCCGAGCTGCGGAGCACCACCAGGACGATGCGCGCTGCCATGTCGTACGTAGAGCACCACCAGGAGCAGTGGAGCACCACCATGTCGCACGTAGAGCGCGCCGCGGCGGTACAACACGGACTACCACATCCACACCCATGGCTCGCCCTCTGTGGTCCGCCGGCGCCGCTCGCCCTCTGAGTCCGTCGCCCCTGCGCCGATGAGAACACGAGCAGAGGTAGCCCTTTCTCCTAGGGCGCGACTGTGGCTTCCCCTCGAATGATTTTGGCATGAACATTCCCAGCGTCACCTGCCCTTGCCTGCTGGGAGCCTCTCCGTTGACGGGGAGGCCGACATCGTCGGAGCTATTGCAGCGTCGAGGAGGTGGCACAGGGAGGAGAAGGACGTCAAGTCCAGCGACACCGCTGGGTCGAACGCGAGGAACAAACCCTCATGTCACGCGGCCACCGTGTGGGGCCCACATGTGATTGTGTTTAGATATGAGGGCATTTTAGACTTTTTTATGGCTGTTTGACACCATTAGAGGCTAAGGTGGACGGAAGGATCTGGAGGAGAAAAACAAAGATGATGTTGGTCACACAGGACAGAATCAACTTTCGAGGGGCATGAGGGTCGGATGTATCTTTCATAAGGGCATACAGGTAAAAGTCTCTGGCTATGGAGTAGCCGTCCACCGTTAGCAAATGCGACCCGGTCAACGTTTCAGTTGCTAGGTCTTCTGAATGTAGCACATCATCAAATTTTGGAATGAACACAATACACCTGACATAGAAACAGTCATCCTTCAGGCGCCACTCCAACTCCTTCCTTTCAATGATTTCAGTGCCCCATACTGAATCTCTGTCTTCGACTGTGAAGGCGAGTCCTAGTTAGCGACTTCATCAGAGTGAATTCGCAATATCCCGAGACTCTATTGTCATGGTCATCGTCCTGTCTGCACATGAATAGGGAAACTCAACCAGCCCTTTTCTCCGGCACACTGATCCCAGTGCTGCAGAAAAAAAATAAACACACTATCATCCAAAAATTAGTCACAATGAACACTCAGTCATTGCTAATCACACGAGCCATCGGATTGCCTCCAATGGCCTACAGAACACATCCAATTTTGTACATGTCCACAACAACATTAGGATGAACTCAAACTAGTATTGTGCACGTGCTAACGTAACGGCTTTATTTCTTTGGGATTCACATCTAACTGAACAACAATATTTTTAATTGTTTAAGTCACAACAATTGTATATATAGGGGCGGAGCTACGTTGGAGGTTGTGGGTGCCTAGGCACCCACGAAAATTCAAGAATCCTTTGTTAGAATCAAATTTTCACCATGACTGTGGATTAAATTTTCACATCTACAAGAGCAAGGCACCCCCTTCGAATTGGCTCTAGCTTCGCCCATATATATTGTCTGGAAATCGCTCATACATAAATAGGCATAGTAAAGTCAAATTGTTCACAATCATATAATGAGGAACTCACTGTCGATTGCTGCTAACTGAAG
>DXKC01002882.1:0-19440 GCA_031170775.1 Cymbopogon citratus
GCTGTGTAGTTCACAATACCAATAGCTCTCGGTAGATATGAAACATCCACACAAAAGAAAAGGTATCTGTTAATGCCAAAATTTACCAAAAAGAATATGGCAAACGAGACTTGAACTCAGACGTTACTATTGCCTTTACGATCATATGAATACAATACAAACAACCGAAATTGACCATAGATCAGGAAATAAATTGAATCAAATCAGACATAAAAATTTGAGGCCACCGCTGCACGAGCGACGAAGGCCACGGGAAGGAAGGGCACAGGGCCACAGGCCACCGAGGCGCATTGGCGCGGAACAACTAGGAAGCCAGGCCGCAGGAGACGCCTGCCGACGAAGCCTAATCGTGGTCGCGAGGACCATAGAGCGAAGCCACCATAGCATAGGCCAAAGGCCATCTTCGGGAAACGGAACTGCTAGGCCACCGGCCACGGGGCATGCCGACGAGCCCCAATCTCACATCCACCAACTGCGAGTCAAAATCGGAATTAAAGTGAAAAGGAAACACCAGCTTGGAACAAAAAAAAAAGATCAGGACAGATGGAATAGAAAGGGAAATTCAAAAAGAAATCAATAGGCCAAAGAGGTGAAGATAGAAATAAAGATCCTCCATTGAGAGGGAGCAACCTCCAGCCACACATGTGTGCACCACTCCCATTGCGATGTTCAAGGGATCGCCGGCCTGGGCACCTTGTGGAGAGCGATATGTACCTGGATGCAGAGCCGCCGGGGGCGGGCAGGCCTAGGTCGCCGAAGCTCGGACCGTGGAGAAGACGAGGCAGGACGGGCGGACGGGCGGCGACCAGAGGGCCGTGATGTGAGGCGGAGGCGGCCAGGAAGGAGCCGTGCTAGGAGGCAGCTGCGGGAAGGTCGCTATGCGCTGGGAACGGTCACCCCACTCCGCCAGCTGATGCACCTCTGTAGGACGTCGCCGCCGCTGCATCGCAACTCCTGGCCGCTGGTGTCGCGGCTTCGCGCGAGGGAGGCTGCGCCGCCCGCCGTCCTGGATCCGTGCGAGAGAGACAGGGTGCCGCCGTCATGCTCGCCGCAGGCAGCAGGCTTAGCTGCTTGGAGAGAGAGAGAGTTGCATGGGCCCTGGTGGAGAGACACGAATTGATATGTTTTCAGTGACTGCGCCTCCCGTTGGCCCTTGGGTTGTGCTTCTTTTGAGCCCATGACAAGTGGGTCCTAGAAGACACGTGGCGAGTTATGAGTGGCCAAAAGCTCCACATCCGGATCGTTGACATGGATCATCAAGCAACATATTGTGCTTCGTCACTGCCACTATCACACGGGCCCACTCCCGCTTCGCACTCGGTCACTGGCCAGGAGCGGGTCCCAAGGCCATGCAGTAGCAGCTCGCCTCCACCACACAATGCTCGTCCATGCAACACTCATCATTCGCATGGGTAAAAAACAATGAAAATTGCTTAATAATTTTATGCACTTTCGTTAATATGAATGAATGAATTATCACGGTGTCATATACACTTTTGTTGCTGGTTATGTTTATAATTCTCATTTAATTTACAATACATTGTACACCGTGCAATGCACGGGCATGTTTTGAGGTTTTCATAGCATGATGCTGAGTGCAATAAAATCGTAATGATGTCAACAAAAATTATAGCTTTCAAGACTAAACAATACATAAATGTTAAGGTTTTAGATGATGCTATAGCTTTTCTCCCGCTGCAATGCACGGGCAATTTTGCTAGTATTTTATAAAATTATCTTTCCATCTATACGTAGATCATCAAAAACAAAGTCTGGAAACATCCCAGACGTATGTTTCACTGCACGATGGTCCTGAAGGCCGACGCAGACTTGAATTCGAGTTGGACTGGACCCCGGCTTCTCTTGTATGTCCTAGCTGGTTGTCAAGGTACAGGGCCAGGGGGGCCTTGACCTCGGCGGCGCGGTGGTTGGGGGCGGCGGCGGCTGCGTGACGGCGGTGGTGGCCGCGCTGCGCGCAGCGTGGGGAGGGAGAGGGGAGGCGCAGGGAGAGAGGGAGAGCGGAAAGAGATAAGAGCTATTGCTCTATTCCTTTACTTGATTCTTCCAATTATAATTCTCCTCTATTTATAGTCTTGGGAAGACTTGACCCCTAAGGAAACTAGAGGATCCTTATAGGATTGAATCCTCTTTTCCTATTTTGATAATTTCATATTTATATTTATTCTAATTGATCTTTTCCTATTCAAGATCGGGACTTAGATGGAAACTTCGGATGACGGTGGATCGGCGGCGGCAGGGGGCGTGCGGCGCCCTTTCTCCCCTACGCGCGTGCGGCTCAGGGCCCTCCCGGCCCGTTGTGCGTGTCGCGGGCGGCAGCTAGGGCTCCCGTCTGGGCCCAAGTCACCCCGCTTCCTCCGGCGTAGAGTCCGGCCCGTGTCGGGACCGTGACAGTTCTCCCCCCTTCTCCACTTGGCGCGTCCTCATGCCGAAATGCGTCCCAGCCCTCCACGGCGTGGCTGGATGGTGGTCCATCAGAGGAGATGGCCTCGGTGAGACATACTAAACGACCGTCGACTGGGTCGTTAAGTATGACGTTCTGCCTCGTCCGTAGCATGAAGAAGATGAAGCAGTACTGGAGGGTGCCGATGTAGCCGTAGAAGTGGTAGACGTAGTCGCCCGTGCTCCCACCTGGGCGCATGCCGTGTCGAGCCGCCAGTAGGAGGTGTCGTGGCACCGACGCCACCGTCTTGAAATGAGCCATGTGTCGTGGCGGCGCCATGAAGTTGCGGACGTGGTTCCCATCCGCCTTGTCGAGGTAGAGCGGTAGGCAGCGCTAGATCGTCGTTGGGCTGCTAGTTCCAGAGATGGTGAGGTCCAACATATCTCCGAATATGAAGGTACCTGGAGCGAAGTCTCGGGGAAGAAGGCAGTGCAGCTCGAAGTGGGGAAGCAAGTCGATGGAGACGTTGTCGGTGCATAGGAGAAGGCGTCCCAATAGGTCAAAGAAGGCCACCGTAGCTCCCGACACTTGGCGATAGCTGTTCCATGGACGCCCCAGCATGATGTAGGAGGGCAGCGCAGGTGCCTGTTCGTCCGTTGGTGGAGCGTGCGCGCCCAAGGCCAGTAAGCCTACTGTCGTGGGGCTCACTCCATGTAGTACGCGAAGAGCGTCCGGCAGTAGTGGTGAGGACGCCAGAAGATAGAGGCGGCCGTCGAAGAAGATGAGGTCGTCCACAACGCGCCATGCGTTGGCAGCCTCGCTGTCCATGATCGACAAGGCAACGGCATGAAGCTCGCGGTCTTGTCGCACCGCTCGTCGGATGTGCTCGAAGACGATGTTGTCGACGTCGTGGACGAGCTCCAAAGCGCGTGGTTGGCGAGCGCAGAACGCCCTCGTCATCGAGCGATGTGGTTGATGTAGAGGTGGCTCCAGGTGTTCCATCGTGGCCGCCGGACGGGCCACTGGTGCCGGCTGACGAGGAGGGACGCAGAGTGTGTGCCAGTGCCCTGCCCGCTAGTACTGGATCTCCTCGTTGGCGAAGTCCCAGGAGACGCGCCTCAGGCTGTGCAGCCAAGGTGCTCCCAGCACCACGTCGAAGTCGCGGCTGATGTCGAGGAGGAAGGCGTCGATGGTGAAGTCATCGGAGTCAATCCGTAGGGGGATATGGAGAGAGGCAGAGTAGCATGGTACCTCTTCGCCGCTCCCGACAAGGATCCTGGCGTTGATGCGGTGCTCCCGGAGGCCGATCCTGCAGGCGAGATGCACGTTGATGACGTTGTGCGTGGCTCCGGAGTCAACCATCACGCACACCGGGTTGCCGATGATCATGCCGTCGAGGTAGAGGAGGGTGGCGCCTTGCTCCCCAGCGTTGTCCCGGCTGATGATCATGTTGACGCAGCTGTCGGCGTCATTGTCGACGTCGGCGTCGTAGTCGCACAGTTCCTTGTGCGCAGCCGGCTTGTTGCAGAAGAAGCAGAGGCCAGCTTGATGGCGTGCTGACATCTCCTTGGTGCGCCACTCCTTGATCGGTCGAGGTGGCGGTGTTCAGACGTCCTTGGCGATCGTCGGCGACGTCGTCGGTGACGTCGTCCGTGGCGCCGGCAAGGCGAGAACGTAGCTGGAGGTGTCGATGTCGCGGCGTGTCTGCGACGAGGTGAGATCATGGGTCTTTTCAGCAGCATAGAGGTTTACCTGCTGATGGATCTCAACGGTGGGGAAGACGTTGTTGGTGGCTGTGTCCTCCGTGCCCTTGTCGGTGAAGAGCTTGTCACCGATCGTGGCGGCGATCTCCGCCATGAACAGTGCTGCGGCGTCTTGGGCTTGCTGGTGGAGGAACGAGCGACCGGCCTCCTCCATGGCGCGACGGGTAGCCGCCTCCAGGTTGGTGGCGAGTGCCTCCCGCTGACGTGCTTGTACGGCTGGATCCGTCGGGTTGTCCTTCTCAAGGACGGCGTGGCGGTCGGCGACGTTGGCGAGCCTCCCGTCGAAGGCGCGCATCTCCGCGAGGATCGAAGACCGGAACTCCTTGATCAGCTTGTCCATGGCAGCGGCGTGAGGATCGTCTGGTCTCCAAGATACCAGGTGTCAAGGTCTAGGGCCAGGAGGCCTTGACCTCGGTGGCGTGGTGGTTGGGGGCGGCGGCGGCGGTGGTGGCGGCGCTGCGCGCAGCGTGGGGAGGGAGAGGGGAGGCGCAGGGAGAGAGGGAGAGCGGAAAGAGATAAGAGTTATTACTCTATTCCTTTACTTGATTCTTCCAATTACAATTCTCCTCTATTTATAGTCTTGGGAAGACTTGACCCCTAAGGAAACTAGAGGATCCTTATAGGATTGAATCCTCTTTTCCTATTTTGATAATTCCATATTTATATTTATTCTAATCGATCTTTTTCTATTCAAGATCGGAACTTAGATGGAAACTTCGGATGACGGTGGATCGGCAACGGCAGGGGGCGTGCGGCGCCCTTTCTCCCCTGCACGCGCGGGGCTCAGGGCCCTCCCGGCCCGTCGTGCGTGTCGCGGGCGGCGGCTAGGGCTCCCGTCTGGGCCCAAGTCGCCCCGCTTCCTCCGGCGTAGAGTCCGGCCCGTGTCGGGACCGTGACACTTTCTCTACCTCCATACTTTCTCCATGTACTTTGACCCTCTCTAATGTTTCTAAGTAACATAACATTATTAGGTAGCAATCTATTATCAAATCTGTGAAAGAATAGCTTAAGAACGAGCTCAACTCTAAATTTAATTATCGCATTCAAGCTTGGTTTATTTGGACCTTGCATAACAATTGGAGGATAAAAAAACACGATCGGAGGAGGAGACACCCCTACCGTATTTCATTAAGAAAAATGCTGATTCTTCCCGATCGCGGAAAAACTCCCGAACCCTGGTAATGCCAGCGGCGGGATTTTTATTACCCTTAGTCTAGAATTCACTCCCATAGGGATTCAAACTCCGGACCTGAGGGGTGCCGCTAGCGTGCTGGGCTAGCTGAGGTAACCAGTTGAACCCAACATCCTTTGGCAACAATTGAAGGTCAAAGGAGTGATGTCCTTAGTAGAGAGTATACAATTTTCACAATGGTTTCAGAACGCATCATAACTGAATTAGCCCTTGTTATTCTTGGAGCAAAAGCATGAGTTCGTCCTATTATTGATTTATCACTAGAAGCTTACGTGTAATGTTTTTTTCACCTTTTTGTAGTATTTTTTTCTCCTAATTGTTGTATTTGAGATCTTCTCTTTTTTCAATAAAGTCCAGTAGTGGCTCACACCTCCCCAGTTACCTTCAAAAACATCTCTAAAGGTCAACAATAAGTAGTCCTCTTTTTCCATAAACAAAGATAAAGGGATTAAAGGTAGAAACCAAACTCTAGCAAGATCCCCTTTCCCATCTTTTTCCCTATTTCTTCTCAATTTAGAGAACCATCCCCTCAATTTCTAGGAGACCAAATTAATCCACACTTTGCCTTTATTTCCCTCCTTTGCATGGTATATAAATGAAATATTGTTGGAGAACAAAAGAAGAAAGAAAACAATTTTTACTGAACTGACTCTCTAAATGATGATTTAATGAGTAGATTTTATAAAAACTCTTAGAGATGCTCTGATAACAGCAGAATACAAACCCACTAAACCGTGGGTGTCAGCGCACGAGCGGCACATTCGCCCGCCCGAGCTCCATCCTCGTGGCTCCACGACGTGTATGCATCTACTGCTACGTAGATTGGAAACAGAAAATTTTCTGTCGGTAAAACCGGCAACAACGTGTATGCAACGACGTGTATGCATCTACAGCTCCCCATCAAGTATGATTTGAGGTAAAGAACAGGAGAAATGGAGCGAGAGACAGAAAACACAGGCGGAAGCAGTTTTTAGGCGGCATCCCACTCCAAAAACTTTAGATGAAAAGTTATATATGGATTTAGACCTTTTCGTAGAAGATGTATCAATTTAAAATTATATTACTACATACACAACCAAAACTCAATATGTAGTTATTTGTAAAACGGGAAGAATTGTTTGGCTCTTTGCCTTTAGAAAAATGACATGACTTAATTGGCCTGTCTCTTGAGTATCACTTAAACTAGACTGATACGCCGAATAGCACTTAGGGCATCCCTGACAAGCCGTTTTGGGCTAGCGATTTGGGGCTCAGAGTCCTACGTGGAGGAGAGAGTTTGTTGAAAAGTGAATCACTAGCGCTCGGCTTGTCGCCGGTCTCGCACAGGTTTCAACGATTCTACAGGCACTGCAGTAAGCCACCTCACCTGCATTCATTTTTTTTTTCTCGTTTTTCTATTCTTTCTAGTGCCATCAGGCTAGCGACTTCGCGGTGCCACTGAGGACGCTCTTAGGACAGTCCCAACCCACGTCAATACTGGACCCACGTCAATACTGGAGATAGTTTCGATAGAACTAAATGAGTATGTCATGCAGAAGTAAAAAGTTGTGTGATAATAGAGTCAGGACATTCACAGTGACATTCACGGTGCAGACTTCATGGTAAAGTCCAACGCATTAATTATCTCGAAGATATATAGACTTGGAGTCTAAATAAGACTTGGAGTCTTAGTTTTTCTCTCTCTTTTCAATAAATATGTTGTCATATCTGCAAATTACAATAAATAGAAGGCTAATAAATATGTTTAGACTTTACGATAGAGTCTGCATTGGGACTGCCCTTTATGCAGAGAGAAAACAAAAACAGAAGAAATAATTTCTTAGAGAGATGAAGTCGGCTTGTAGTCCAACCCATAAAGAAACTGTAGCTTTTATGTGTGGGAGGTCTTCGATGCAGATTTGGACTCCTCTGTCGTCTGTCGCCAATGCCACACCGTGCTTATCGAGCTTGAACGCTGGTGGGTCGCCGCGCCGCACCTTGCCGATCTCATGCATGCAAGCCGTGCACGCCGGCAAACGGCTTTCCTCGATCGTGTGTTGCAGCCTGAGCACGCCATGCTAGTGATCGCACTACCCTTGTCAGCTTCACCCCATGTGTCGCTCTCGCCGCACCCACCGGCCACCGTCGTCCGTACACCACCTCTAGCCACGCGGTGGAGGATCAAAAAATAAGTTTGCAGAGGTTTTTTCGATTGTCTTTCATCTCTAGCCCCTGCTTGAAGTTTCCATGAGTACCAATTTATGGAGGGAGATTAGGAGTGGCTCTGTGCTTCGAGTAACGATAGCACGGCTTGAGCCACCTCTTCCTAGTGCTAGATCCACCCCTGCCTAGCACATGCTTTGGATAAGCTGAGAAAGAAGAATCGAGAGAGAAAATGAGTGTTCATAGAGGACTTACGGTGTGTTTGGTTGGGCTGTGACTTTTAGAAAACTAGTTGTGGGGTTGTGGCTTTTGCAAAAGTAGCTTTAAAAAAGCAGTTGTGAGGAAGTCAAAAGTCTGTTTGGTTGATCAGCTGTGCCTTTTGGAAAACTTCTCTCACTAACGACCAGAGAAGCTGGGGGGGCTCACCGTCGGGGGCTCTCCGGCCTGCCAGGCGGCATCCTGCAGCGCGCGGCGGCTCCGGCGAGGGTGGAATTCTGGCGAGGTCGCGGACTTGCAGGCGGCCCCCTTATACGCTAGTAAGTTTTTTGCTTGCTATCCTGGGAGAGCCATTTTGCTACCCTGACTTATGACACGATGAGGCAAGCTAAACGATACAACCTGAACCAAACGTGTCGGCAGTTTACGATACAACCAAACGTGCCGGCAGTTTTTAGAGGTGGTTTCCTGGTAACGTATTCCGTGAAATCTGCTCTCTAATTTCAGGTTTGGAATTGTGGTTTGTTTTGTCAGGGTGTTACTTCCCTGATAAAACCCGAAAGGTTTGTTCTGTTCTGTGAAATCTGGTTCACCTAATATTTCTGTTAGACTGTTGGTTAAAATCGGACTAAATTTATGTTTGAAAACTAATCCTATGCAAACTAGACCAAAAAAAAGAGAATCCATCAATGTCACAGCCTCACAGGATACGATTCTAATGTTGTACACTGCGGTATTCCACATGTTTCAACTAGCTAGCTAGGCCGGAACTGAACAATACAGTTCAGCTAAATCATGCTAATCTCGTTCATATCCTACACATATCGCAACCTGACCTGGTGTGCTTTCTTTTGTGCTTGTGCTGCTTCTTGGCAAAAACCCCGAAGCCATCCGTCTTGACAATCAGATACCTATGGGCAATCACTTTCATCAATGCCAGGGAAGAACCAGAACGAATCACCGACTGTGAACTCGCCGGGCCACTGCGGCACCGTCTTCCTCATCACCAGCTGATCCTCGCCCAGCCCCGCGCCCAACCGCGACTCCGTCCAGAACCAAGATTGCTCGCCACCGCCACCGCGGCCGCGAAAGCTCAGCCCAATGTCCACGTGCAGGAGGCTACACCTCCACGGCTGGCGCACCACCAGAACCGTGCCCGGCGAGCGGCCCGACGCGGCGGACGCTGGCACGGCCGCCGAACACCCGCGGCCCAGCAGCAGCACGCTGTCGCCGAGGCCGCTCGCGGGCGTGGGCACCCACAGCCTGGCGTCCCACCTGAGCATGTAGAGGCCGAGGCGCCTGTGGTTCTCGTCCGAGACCACGAGGAGGACGTGGCCGAGCGACTCCACGAGGTAGTGGCGCCACCGCTCCCCCTGCGGCAGCGCGAACGCCGTGTCCCTGCGCTCCACCTTGGGCTGCGCCGCGGCGAGGTCCGCGCGCCACAGCTTCCGCCGCTCGTCCATGAGGTACACGGTGGCGCCCACGGACACGAGGTCGCTGCCGGCCGTGTCGTAGCGGAACCCCGGCGCGCGCAGCGTGGCCCAGTCCCCGCCGCCGGCGGCGGCGGCGGGGCGGCAGTACTTGATGAGCCTGTCCGTGGCGACGGCGAGGAAGCACCCGGGGTCGCCGAGCGGCGCCGTCAGCATGACGTGGAAGCCCTCGGTGGGGTCCTCCCCGAACGGCCACGACACGACCACCTGCCCTGCGGTGATGGGGTTCAGCACCAGGAGCCGGCGCGGCGAGTCCGAGGAGGCCAGGACGAGCCAACCGCCGCGGCTCGTGACGTGGCGGTAGGACGCCGGGATCGGGTACGCGTAGGATCTCCCGCCGGGGATGTCGTAGAAGACGCGGCGCTGCGGGGTGCCGGGGGCCGGGGCGGGCGTCGGCGGCGGCGGGAGCATGAGCCACGGGAACGGCGGCGGCGCGCGGCCGATGATGCGGCAGGAGCGGCGCCAGGCGCGGCAGACGATGCGGTGGACGAGGTGATCGGCGAAGCGGATGAAGGGGGCCAGCGCGGCGATGATTTGGTCTCCGGGAAGGAGGTGGCGGCGAACCCTTTGACTCGCGGGCTTCGCTGGCGCCGCCATTGCGGCGCGCCGCGAAGGCGAGGGGCTCCGCATGGAGCACGATGCGGCGCGCGCGCTTCAATTCGGCTCCGCGCTGGTCTCTTTGGCGCGCGTGCGTGCGGGGCCTTTTATTCGCGCGGCGGAGGCGGCAGATAACGCGGCACCTGCAGTCCAACACCGCGCGGTCGCGGCGGCGGCCAGCATTAATTTGCTTTCGATCTGTAGATACGCAGGCCTAGGTTGCAGATACGCTAGAGATTAATGCCGATTTTTAATTACTTTTTAGTCTTTTTAAAAATAATATTTAGGGTCTGTTTGGTTCCCATCTCCTAAACTAAAGTGGACTAAAAATTTTAGTCACCTTATGTGTTTTAGCCACCTTTTAGTCTTTCTGTTTGACAAATACTGACTTAGTTGGTAGGAACCAAACAAGGTCTTATATATATATATATAGATCCTTGGAATGGATGTTTATTTTCTCTTTTAACCTAAGCTCGGTGCTGCGACCTCCGACGGCGTGATAACACGTCTCAACGATGTTGTATAGCGACGAGGTGGAAGGCTAGCGTCATCGTGGCGGCATGTGTGGCGAAAAGGAGGCAATGACATCGCACCTGGCTCGGTGGCGAGATCTATGACGTCGTGTCCTATGGCACCGAGCCATGAACCCCCAAGCCAAGCCCGTCAAATTTTTTCCATCCATGGGCTTCCCTTTCTCTTTGATTTTGTAGGTTACTACCTACCAGACTTGCATCTTTTGAATTGAATCAGGTAGTGTACATTATGGCAATTTACTTTCCATGTACAACATTGCATCTCTTGAATTGAGATTGGTATCATGTAAACTTATAGAAAAACAAAAACCAGTTATTGCACACACCCTAACTTCCTTGGTCTTTCGGTCATTTCAAGCAACAAACACGTCTGATTAAACCAGTGCTACATGTGCATGTGATGGTGGCTACCCAACTGAAACAGAACGATGATGCATGCGCTTCTCTATTGCAGCATGCTAGGAGAATGTCTGTTATTCACGGAGCCCCCGTTCTCGCGATCTCCCAGGCGATCCCGCCCCCGACCTTGATCTAGGCGCCGCCACCGGCGTCTAGGTCCACCACGCCGCCGGCCGCTCGGCCCCGGCGTCCACGCCCTGCCGCCAACCTGCAGTTTGGTGTCAGCCACCGCAAATCATTGGTTAGCCGACCACAGACTACCCTTAGGGTTTTGCCGCTTAGGAAACCTAGGTCGGGAATCGTTTTTGTGACTGTGTTGATTGATCACGCAGGTCACTATGATGTACCCTCCGATCTGATCCATGGCGACAGTAGGAGGTGGTGCCTCGGGGGCCAGGGGTGGAGTGCCAAGCCCTAATGTGACTGAGTTGTTCCGAAAACTCAATCTCACGGGGGAGGAAGAAGCCATCCTGGACTTTAGTGATGGTGAAGATGAGATTGCGACGCTAACTGAGTGGGCGCTGGTGGGGAAGGTGCTGTCCCCGGTGATGATCCACATTGGCACGATACGCTCGGCAATGAAGCCTGCTTGGGGTAATCTGGCAGGACTCAAGGTTCGGGCCATCGGTGCAAAACAAGATAACCTGTTTGTGGTGGAGTTTGGCAGTGCCAGGGACATGGAGAGGGTGCTGTCTGAATCCCCATGGATGGTGGGCAAGTATGTTGTGTTGCTGCAGGACTATGATGCAAGGCTTAGTGCATCGGAGATTGTGTTCGATCGCCTGGAACTCTGGGTTCGTGTTCTCAACCTTCCCTTGGGGTGGATGAATAGGGCGAAGGGATCCAGAGCTTTGGGCTTGATCGGGAATGTGGTGAAGATGGATGTGGACAATGATGGCAAGGCAAGTAGGGCATTCCTTCGTGGTCGGGTGGCAATGGAGATTAATAAACCGATTTGACGGGGAGTACTCCTTCGCATGAGCAGGAACGAGGAGCCACTATGGTTCCACGTACAATATGAGAAGCTTCCCTATATTTGCTTCTCATGTGGCTTACTGGGGTACTCGGACTTGGAGTGTCCAACCCCGGCTACAAGAGATGACAAGGGCAAACTGCCGTATGATGTTTCTCTCAGAGCTCCGGAAGAAAAGAAGAGGCGCATTCGATCCTTTGCTGGGGCAGCAGTGGAGTCCTATGGCAGTGGTTCCTCGTCTAATCTCAGACATTCACGCCACCATGGCAATTCTAGTGAGCCGAGGTCTGCTACGGATTCCCACCAGTCTGACGGGTTCGTAGGTGATTCGGAGGAAATTGAGGTGGAGTCCCCACCCAAAAAACAAGAGGTGGTGGAAATGCAGACTGCTAATGAGACTGCACTAAGAGCTAGTAGGAAACTTGATCTGCATGATGAGGAAGGGGGGACGTGGCAGGCCTTTCGCAAAAGGAAGTCGAAGATGCCCAACCAGGTCATGCAGACACCAGACCTAAACCTCCCGTTAGATTCATCCAACGCCCTGGTACCTGTGGGGCTGGTGAACACACAGGTGAGTGAGATGAATGCAGGAGTAGAGAGTAGTAGTGGGGGCAGTATGCTTGAGATTCTGAAGAAACAGAAGAGAGGCAATACCCTTAATGCACGATCGGCGGCGGCGGCTGCAGAGGACAGCCCCCGCCGGGCGCCATGAATCTCCTAAGTGTGAACTGCCGGGGCTGCGGGCGGTCCGAGGCAGTTCAAGAACTCCGCCACATTATGTCGGAGAGAAGGCCCGCGGTGGTGTTTCTAATGGAAACACGAATGGGAGAAGAACATGCCCTTGGCTTGGCATGTGATCTTGGCTTCTCAAATGCCATCGCCGTCAAGTCCGAGGGGTTGAGTGGTGGGTTGTTGCTACTCTGGAGGAATGATGTCATGGTGGCAGAACTGAGAAAATCAAGGTCTCACATTGATGTTATCTTGTCATGCGACAAGTTGAAGATCACACAATGGCGGTTCACTGGCTTTTATGGTGAGCCGCGCCGGGAACGACACAAAAACAACTGGTACTTAATGAGATTCTCGCGAGCACAGTCAGATGCTCCCTGGTTATGTTTGGGAGACTTTAATAAAGTGCTGGCGGTGCAGGAGCAAATGGGCATCAACGAGAGAGAAGTGTGGTAGGTGGCAGCGTTCTAGGATGCTGTCAATGACTGCCAGATGACTGATCTGGGGTACCACAGCCTCCCGTACACATGGGATAACAGGCAGGATGGTACACGCAATGTCAAAGCATGCCTTGATCGAGCTCTAGGGGATGTTAAGTTCCTACAGGTAATGGGAGGGTCGGAGGTCTTTCATATTCCTCTGACGGAATCAAATCACTGTGGTCTCCTAGTTGAAGTGAAGGAGAGGACGCTACCTGATCAGCGTGGAGGTCGATGGAAAATGAAGCCATTCCGATATGAAAATATGTGGAAAAGCCATGGTGAGTATACGGAGTTCGTTAATCAGACTTGGGATCCAAGTTTAGGTCCTTTAGACCTAGTGGCAGCATCAAATGCTCTTTCTTCACTCCAAAGATCACTGAAGAAGTGGGATAGGGAGGTATTTGGTTCTGTAAAACAACAAGTGAAGGACCTAAGAGCGAAGCTGGAGGTCGAGCGAAACAGTACCCTGTACCGCGGGCCAACTGAAAAGGAACGTTGTGTAATGGCCAAACTAGCAGATGTGCTAGCCAGGGAGGAAACAATGGAACGCCAGAGGTCAAGAATTGCATGGCTACGAGAGGGAGATAGAAATACTCAATTTTTTCAGGCAAAAGCTCGAGCGCGAAACCGGACTAACAGGATTAGAATACTGAAAGATGAGACAGGGAGGGAGTTCTCTGATCAGGTAGATCTTGAACGCCTGGCCTGTCAATTCTACCAGAACCTGTCCATGGCATAGGAGTGTGGAGTCGATTTCATTCTCTGTCAGAGTTAATGGGATGTACTCAGATAGTTTTAAGCTGACGCGGGGTATCCGGCAAGGGGACCCGATTTCACCATACTTGTTCCTCCTCTGTGCTGAAGGACTGTCATGTATGCTGAGGAGTATTGGACCCCTCTACATATCGAGGGGGTGAGAGTGAGCAGGCATGCACCATGGATTTCTCATCTTTTGTTTGCTGATGACTGCTTGGTGTTCACACATGCAACAAAACATGGTGCTTCGGGTTGCTGACATTTTGGAGGATTATAGCAAAGCTTCAGGGCAGATGGTCAACAAGGGAAAATCTGCCATCTTCTTCAGCACTAATTGTTTGCAAGAACACAAAGATGAGGTACATACAAGTCTACAAATCCCCACTGAAGCACTTGGGGAGCGCTATTTAGGCTTGCCTACTACAGCAGAGAGGGGTGCTGCTGACGCTTTTAATTATGTGCCTGCAAGGGTACGAGGTTTTGTTGGGGGCTGGCGGAGAAGAATCCCAGCTGTGCAGCACGGGAGGTTCTTTTGAAAGCAAATGCTCAGTTGGTTCCAACCTATCCTATGTCATGTTTCAAGCTATCACCGGTGGTTGTCGGAAGCTCACGTCAACAGTCTCCAATTACTGATGGGGCAGTTCTCTAGACAACCATAAGATTCACTGGTTGAGATGGGAGAAGCTAACCCACCCTAAATGTCATGGGGGATGGGGTTCAGAGATTTCTCCTTATTCAATAAGGCTATGTTGGGCAAACAAGGATGGAGATTGATTACTAGACTGGACTCGCTTTGTGCTAGGGTTCTGAAGGGGAAATATTTTCCACATGGTGACTTCCTCTCGGCAACCAAAAGAGCGGAGTTCGGCTACTTGGCACTCTATTTTGCATTATAGAGAAGTGCTGCAAAAAGGATTGTTCAAGAGAGTTGGCCTAGGAAACATTAATGTATGGTAGGACAATTGGATTCCAGGGCTTCGATCTCTGAAGCCCCTCGTTCCTATGCCAACGAATACGGCAGTCATGGTGCGTGATCTCTTTGTGCCTGGCACCCATGTCTGGGATGAGAGAATGGTGCGTAGGTCCTTCATGTCACTAGAAGCTTCAGAAGTTCTAAAGATCAAGCCAAGTGATCGGTTGGATGAGGATTTCATAGCCTGGGCACATGAGAAGACTGGGATGTATTCTGTCTGGTCAGCGTATCGATTGCTAAAGGATCATCAAGTAGCATCTGCGATGGCCGCTGCGAATGAAGCTAGTGCATCGAATGACAGTCGATCTTGGGCAGCAGTTTGGAAGCTGATGATTCCTCCCAAAGTACGAGTGTTTTGGTGGAGGGTACTACATAATTCACTACCTTCTAAATCCGAGCTTAAGCGTAGACAAGTGGCCAAAGAGAGCTTTTGTGAAGCATGTGGTGCCGATGAAGAATCTCTTTATCATCTGTTCTTTGAATGCCCGATATCAAAAAGGCTGTGGGCCGAGGTGAAGAAGCTTAGTGGGGTGTCTGTTCTGCCACTGCATCCTCTCTCGTGGGCGACAGATATACTTAGTGCCGATGTATGCACAATGAAGACGGCAGCAGCGGTGTTAATCTGTGGAGCATGGACTCTGTGGACAGGGCGCAATGCTAGACGCCATGGTCGGAAGGTTTGGGAGCCAGGGGCAACAGCGATGTATATTTCTTCCTTGCTGGATGAACTAGCCTCTCTGAAACTACCAGCCAAACGAGCAAGGCAGATGGGTGGAGTGAAGTGGAAACCACCGGATGCTGGCTGGCTAAAGGTGAACACTGACGCGGTGTTCGATCTCCATGCTTTCAATGGCAGCGCTGGTGTTGTGATTCATGACCACCTGGGCCAAGTGCAAGCTGCGGCGGCATGGTGGTATGATGACGTGCCAGATGCACTGACGGTAGAGGCAATGGCAGCGAAGGAGGGCCTGGAGCTAGCTGTGGAGAACATCTAAGAGTGGCTGATCTTAGAGGTCGACTGTCATGAGTTGAAGACCCTGATCGATGATGATTCTGGCCTTAGGTCCTCGATTGGGGGTTTATGTTATGATATCACAGAGATAGCCAGGAGTTTTAGTGAGTTTCGTGTTGTGTGGGTGTGTCGGGATGCTAACTCAGTGGCTCATTGCTGTGCAAGCATGGTCTCGAGTACTGAGCGCTCCCAGTTTTGGCTCGACTGTTTCCCTGAGTGGCTTTTGGGATTAGCGGCCGCTGATTGTACTCCTGTCTTGAATCAATGATAGCTCTGTGATGCTAAAAAAACCAGTGCTACATGGACTGTGGTGTATTAGGCTGTGTTTAAATTACTTCAGTCCATCTGAACTCTAGTGTAAATTTTGTGAAACCCGTTTCCATTTTAAATTCTGTGCATTTCAAGTGCGGCCATGATCCGTGCCATTCAAACTTATTCATGGTTGAAATCATCCAAATCATATATCACCGTTTCAGTAAATACCGAACCTATCGGTTTGGTTCTTCGGTACCTATGCAAATTCGGTTCCTCATAAACCGGCACCAATCAGTTCCTGAGAAAATTCGGTAACAGTAAATTCAGTTCGGTTTCGGTATTTAGTTATTTACCGAACAATACCGAACTAATCACAAAGAAGATGTAATAACAGGTTAAAAACCTAATTTTGACATCATTTCATAGATAATAATAGTGCAAAATACATATACATATAAAAGTCTATAAGACTTTAAGTGTGAGCGCCAAAAAAAATACATAATATAATAGTCTACAATAGTACAATCAATAGTATAACAACACTCAGCCTTATCACATTTTAGGTAAATTTGGTTAGTTCTGTAAATTCGGTTCGGTTTGATATTTACCTTAGTAAATTTGGTTCCTGGGAACTCAAAACCGAACAAGGAACCGAATATTTTGGTTTTGGTATTTTTCGGTTCGGGTTTCGGTATTTTCGGTCCGGTTCTTGGTATTTTTGTGCCCAGGGTTAATCATATAATTGCACAAGTTTATCATGTTATGTGTGTGAAACTCACACTTTTATAGACAAAACTAAAGTTTAGACTGAAAATGTTTTGATCCCAACCAAAAATTAGATGGGTGACGTTTGAATATGTTGATGTTGATCTGGATCACACATCAACAAAGCCTAGCACACCAAGGTTCAAACAACTGATCAGCGAAACTGACCGGAGGGATCGGTTAGGTCGATATTAAGCTCCTTCTTTGTTTGGTAGACTCCCAAACACCTCCCTAGAAAACCTGTTCGGGAGGAGCATGTTCAGGCGGATCGACAAGGCCACCTAGAACGTCACTAAATCTCGCTAGAAAACGTGACAAACAACAAGATAGATAAAGTAGGCCCTAGGCCGGGTTAAAAGTATTATTTATGATTGTAAGTTGAAATACTCAATCGACCGTAATCCACTTTTTACTTATCTAGAGGGGGTTGTCTTGTTAGTAGAAAACAAATCTAGAACGCGTTCTACAATATTTCCACATTTAAATGAATCCAAAATCGATTTGGAAACCGAACTGGCTCGAACAAAGCAAGAAAACTGGCATGGCCGTTCCTTGGGCTGGCGTAGGCCGTGAGGCCGACCAGGGAATAGGGGCTGCAGCAGATTTTTGTGGGCTAAACATCGATTCAGACCCAAAGCCAATTTAGCAGCCTATTGGCCCACAGAAATAGCCCATCTAATTACTAAGGACTCAGGAGCTAGCCCAACTATCGCTTGCAACATAGCCCATCTAATCTAAACACTCATGATGTATCTTTTTTTGCCAGTCTATTAGGGCCTGTGGCTGCCTATTTCTTTGCAAAAAATGGCATGCATGGGCTCCTACAAAAAGTGATCCTTTAATAAAAAGTTATATTTATGGATTGGCATTTAAATGAATGAAATGTACAATACATGTAGGATCATATTATCCTATAGTAGCCAACAAAAGCAGATGTGTACTGATTTTTTGCTTCTATTATATTACAAACACAGTTTTTTGCTTTTCAAAATCTGAATTCAAAAGCAAGTTGTTTATTTCATCTTTCGGATTCTGACTAGTAGCCACTAGGCTTTTAACCTTATTTGCCTAAACAGAAAAGTAGGAACAAAAAAATAATCAAGGATCACAACTATTTGGAAAAAAAATAAAACAAAACTCACATCGCCTATAAATGTTGATCAAATATTGTTTCAAAAAAACTACATAAAACACCTTTATAATACTTTTTTTTTTGCGAAACACCACCTTTATAATACTAGTTATATCCTATAATGGAGTTAGATATGATTAAACAAGTTAATCAACCATTTAATAATTCACTAGTTAGCTTATAGAAGAATTACAACTACAACACACCCAGTTAATTTGTAAATGTATGAGATAGAGTGAGATTTAGTTTGCTTCCAAAAAATTGTTTGCTAGAGTATCTATTTTTTACATGCGTAAATATTATGCTCTGCATATTTAATTCTAGGCATATTTTTTACACACCCAGTGCATCTTTACACAGGAGCACGGCAAGAAGCGACTCTAGCAAATCTTGTGCTAAAATTCCTTCTTTTCTTTCTTTCTTGATTTTGGAAAGCGTGATGCAGATTTTCAGGTACATTGAAGTTACCTCGGATTACGGACCTCTCGTCTCAGGGTGGAACAAAATTTGATTAACTAGGTTCAGTGATTATCATGATTTTAAATAGCGAGCTAAGGGAATAGTGTTTAGCGTTTTATCAACCGTGATTAGCGGAGCTATATCAGACTATAGCGGGTAAAATTGTGCATCAACGCAAATAGCGACACTCTGCCGCAGGAAGCTATTTCGGGCTATAACGGCAAATATAGCGAGCTATTTATTTCCATGGTGATTATTGATCCCAAATAATGCAAAACCAAAAACGTAATAATCTTCTATCAATAATGGCCATGAAGGGAGTTCTGACATTTCTCTATATTTCGATAGGAAATCATGTGTATTCAGCGGCGGATCCAGGAAAAATTTTAGGGGGGCTGAACAGAAATGCTAGCTCTACGATGAAATCAGATATTCGAAATTTGCAATGATATTCAATTCAACGATGAAAAAGTAACCGCGCAGAGTCTCTCTTCCTCCACTCACTTACGCGTGGGGCCCACACGTCAGGTCTTCTTTAACCTCCAGCCGGCGTACAATGTCTGACCGGACATGGCAAGCCGAGCTCGCCGTCCTCAGCCTGGGCGGCTGCTCACGGTGGCGCTGGCACCTCGCTGCATCCGCTCATGCTCGCAAGCCCACCCTCCCGCACCACGGTCCAGTCCAACACCATGACTTTTTCACCTGGTCTGCCATGGCGTGCATGAGGAGCTCCTCCATGCTGTGTGCAGCAAAATGCAACAAGGCGGGAGGTGAGCTGGATCACGAGCGTGCGCACGTGCGGCTGCAGCAAGACGGTAGGTGACCAGATAGCTGTAGCAAGGCAGGAGGCTAGCTGCGAGCTGCAGCGTGATGAGAGGGGAGCTGCGGTCATAGCGTTGCACTGTGGTGTGGGAGACCAGCCTTGCGAGCACGAGCGGCTGCAGCAAGACGTGAGCGCGAGCAGCCGCCCAGGCCGAGGGCGGCGAGCTTGGCTTACCCATGTCCAGTCATGTGTGTGTGCGGGGGCAACTCATCCCCTCCGGCTGTTGCTTGATCTCGGGTCTCATCTCCTCCTCCACAATGGAACTTTGCCTAAAAATTCATGGGGAGGCTCCAGGGGGGGCTCCATGGCTTCGGTGGCAGTAGGGGGGGCTCGAGCCCCACCCGCCCC
>DXKC01002890.1:0-11662 GCA_031170775.1 Cymbopogon citratus
TACTATATATATTTTCCATCATATATGAATGGAAAGCGGCGACAGTATGTAGCAATGGATGTCCTCAAATTAATAAGTAATGTAATCCAACTAATGATCATTTAGCACATCCATATATACTGCACAGCAGAGCACGAGAAAATAAAGCATCACTGTTGCTTATCTTGTGATAACTATTAAGTTTTTTTTTTTGAAACAATAACTATTAAGTTTGTGATTACCAGTTTACCACTCAGAGATCTGGAGGATGTGAATTATATTGAAACTTTTCTCGTTTACTTTGTTTTCCCCTCATTACATCTTGATATTGATAAAACATGCAGGAGTTGCTCCTGACGACAAAAGTGGATGGTTTCTGAAAAGGGCAATAAGCTAGGCTGACCATGGCATTGCCAAATGCAGATATATACTACTACAAGTGTGTTTGAGTTTGTTATGTGGGCTGTGTTGCCTGTTGGGACCTTGTTTAGTTCCCAAACTTTACAATTGCAAAGTTGGGAAAAACACTGTAGCAGACAATGTAGCATTTTGTAGCCAGTAGGGCTACTCTGTCTAACAGAGTAGGTACTTGGTAGCTAGCAGTATAATTTTTTAGCAGTAGTACCTTAATTAATTATTGTCAGGATCCAACAATGGTCGGCAGTGGTACCATATATATTTAGCAGTCATATATGATTTAGTATTTAGCAGCAACCTAACTGTCGTGATGAGTGCATATTATATATAATATATACAGATGTAGATCTAGCTGCTGCGCCAGCTTTTGATCTGCTGCTGATGGTGCAGTGGTATCAATGCAAGGACCACATGCATGTTTGAATTAATCTCTGCATCAGTTACAGCTAATAAGGTTGATTAGTAGCCTGCAATGCCATGTGACTATGTCTAGATCTGCAGCACTCTATTTTGAAAAGCTGGTCGAGCATCCCCTGAAAAGCAAAGGACAGTTGCACGAAAGGATGGACAAAATTTATGCTGTGAGATCTTTTTCCCCTAATAATACTACTGCTTATTGATCTACTGTCTCTAGAAGAACATGACGGTGTTGTTGGATCTGATCCAATGGCCTAAATGCTGCTGCTCGGTGACCATCTTTATCCTAGCAGTAGATGTAATACAATTGTCCCTGTGACCATCTGCTTAGCTGCTCTTTATCCTAGCATCTATATATAGATAGATAGAAAGACATATAGATGCAGTGACTAACCGGGTGCCATGACTCGTCCCTGTGGATGTGGCCGTGGTTCTGATGGTGTGTTCTGTGGCTGATCCTCCTGCATATTTTTCGTGCATTATATATTAATTAATTATTGCTAATATGCATGACCAGCTGAGTTTAATATTAGTACTATGCATGACGATGCTGTACCATCAAAGAGCAGCTAAGCAGATATTAAACATGCCTTCTAATTAATGACGATGTATGTGCATGGCAACGGATTCCTTTAATTTTACATGGTGATGAGATGTTGTATACAGTAGATACATGACACAACTAGCTAGTAGAGTAGGCTGTGCTGAGCTGAATGAAGACAAAAGACTGCATGCAGCTATATAGATATGGACACATTTTAAATCTAAATTATGCAGCGAGCTTGCATATGGATGCAACACTGGTATGCGTGCGCGTGCATCATATCAGCAGAGATTCTCATATGTTAAATTGTTAATCAAGCAAGTTGATAAATGACACCTTGACTGACAGATTTGGAATGGAATATATACAATATGTTGTGTGGTCCATGTATGCATGCATGCGCGCGGCATCTGCTTGCTTTGCCTAGGCATATGCTTGATACTATATACGTACGTATATGTCTGTCGTATATAAAAAATGTTATTATACGTATATATGCTTTATACGTACTCTGACATAGACCATCCTCCAAATAAATATCTACGACACCGATCAAGATCGTGTCGTATCGAATCTTCGCAGGAAAGCAACATATATATGCAGTGTGCTCTCTTTCCATCTTTTGTTTGCCTGCCTTACTTTACATGCAGTTTTGTCGTCGATGCCTTCCACTTATATATAATGCAAATGACAGCGAGAAAAAAGCTATATAGGCATGGAGGCGAAGATCGAATTGAGGAACAAGCAAATGAAAGCCTTAAGAGAGGAATCGATCGATGGATGGAATTGAAGAAGATTGCATATATACCATCCATGGTAGGGGACGAGGATGAAGGAGTGTAGGAGATGACCCACCACGCTGTTGAGCGTCGCGTTGTCCGAGAAACTCCCGTGTCCACTGCACAACATACATACATCATATCATCGATCAGCTGGTTGTCATCGCCGGCCGGCCGTCGTAACCAATTAAGAAATTACCAGTCGTGTCCCAGGACGAAGAGCGCCCAGAACATGGTCCCCTGCGCCGCCCAGTAGAGCGGCCACACCGCCCAGCTATCCGCCGCCGCCGCCGCGGCGCCCAGCGCCGCCACCACCGCCATGTCCCGCGCCACGTACGACAGGGACCGCCAGGGGCTCTTGCGCCAGCAGTGCTCCGGCACCGCCGCGCGCACGTCGCCGATGCGGAACGGAGGCGGCTTCCCGGCGTCGAAGGCCGCCGCGTGCACCTGACGGCTCTTGGCGTCCTCCGTCGCCTTGGCCGCCGCCTCCTGATCCGCCGCCGGCCGCCTCATCGTCACCTGCTGCTTTTGCGGCGACGGCGTCGTTTGGGTCGTCTGGGTCTGCGTCTGCATTGGTGGTGCGGCCACCGGAGTTGGGCAAGATGATGGATCGATCGGAGATCGAGAGGAGGGAGATGGAATTGGTTTAGGACATGAACGGGAGGCGTAACGTAATACACTGAGCCTCTCTCTCTCTCTCTCTCTAGAGAGGTAGCTCCCACGCACAAATAAACCAGCGCAACACAAAATATATGCGTCGTCTCCGGATTCTGGGCGCGGCCGCCTAGCTAGCTACTTATAAGCAGCAACCAGTGGGAGTGAGCCGACCATCCATCCATCCATCCCAATTTCAATTCCATCACCGTACCCACACCACACCACATGCATAAGCAAAAGCCCGCCCCCACAATTGCTTTTCAATTTTAATTTTATATAAAACATCATACAGCCGTTGATCGATGCACGTACGTACACTGCTGACAATGTAGCAAAGCCTCTGTGATCGATGCACGTATACAGCCGTTGATCCACCAGCCGTTGATCTGCACAAGTTTAGTTTTAGTTAAATTATTACTCGGTTCCCAATGATATATCTATATTTATATCTTCTATATCTATATCTATATACCTATACCTACTGAGAGAAAATTTCTACCCACCTTTTTTTCCACCACTGAAATCTGTCCGCTCGCCGATCACCGGCCCCGTCTTGGTCTTACGGTGGATTTTGCGTCTTCCAACTCACGGTAAAACAGGGACTAAGGATCAGAAACAAATACAGGGTTCCAGATTTAAAGGTGCCAGATAGAAAGAAAATGTGGAAGGACTTTAATAGTTTTTGAAATATATTGGGGTTCCCGATGCAAAACGTCCAAATCTTACGAAATGCAAAAAAATCATAGAAAAATCAGAAAAATGGTTGGCGATGCAAAACGTCCAAATCTTGCAAAATTCAAAAAAAAAATCATAGAAAAATCAGAAAAATACCAAACCAATTTTATTAGTTTCATAAAAATGTCATGTATCCATAATTTAATGAATCTTGTTACATTGTGCTTTTATCTATAGGTGTGTTAAATCATTATTGCATATCTGCTTTTAATATGTCAACGGGAGACATGGAATGTCCTCGTCATCAATCGGTGTTCGCGAAGCATCACTAACTTGCTGCTATCTGGTTCCTGCTCAAGGCATAACTTATACATTTCAATACTTATTATGTTGTTTACACATTAAGTTTTGAGGAGAAGATTTACACCATCTGATGGATGAGAAACATAACTTATTTTTATTAAAATATGAATTGGCCGCCAAGGGTTGCCATATGAAAAATCAAGAGCGATCTTCGGTCATAATCATTGGCGAACAAACCAATCTTGACATATCAACAAAAATATTATGGAGATTGATATAATGCAATAAATAAGAGAAACACATGCATAATACGAAAAACTAAAAGCTATGATATTATATTTATAGTATGTATCATTTAATTTAGTTTTTCACAAACGTTTAGTAGTTTTTTCTCCCATTGCAACGCACAGACATATTTGCTAGTTTCCTAAAATACTAATTCTTGTTTATGTCAAAGACGACCACAGACCTGGATACAAAACGGTAAATCCTTGGCCCAATACATCCCAAGCTCGCCGATTTGAATGTACCGGGTAAACCTCACTAAGACACTGGAACAGTGGCGAGGTAGTTAGGGAGAGAAAAATAAGGCTTTTGTGTGGCTGCACTCGTATTCAACCTATATTCCTATTTGGTTCACTCCTACTAAATTTTTTACCAATGTTTAGTCACTTTTAGCTACTAAAATGACAAGCATCCCCCTCTAAACTTTAGTCATTAGTTTTACTAGCTAAAGTTTAGGAAGTGGGGCCTATATGCTTGAGTCTCGATTGTAGTAAAAAAAAAACTAATTTTTACCTTATTCTACAGTTCTACTCCAACCTACGTAGATTAAGGTGAATACTTTTAGTACACCTAAACAAAGAAGCCTAAGCTAGAATTGCGCAAGTACGTGATTAAGGACAGATCAAATGAATGATCGAAACATATTTTTTTAAAAAGAAAAAAGCCTAACAAAATCTTGATGGACGGATGGAACATATTCGTGGACGGCATTGCATTGGCGGAATATATTCTACTCAACACCAACCGGATCTGCAGTCCTTTTGGTGTTTTTTTTTTCTTTGCGTGTGTGCAGATGCACACTTATACCGTTCCCAGATGCAACAAATTCAACTCCCTCGGCCGGCCAGGCCTTTCTTTGCCGAAAGCAACACATAAACAACTTTTCCCTGGAGATGCATGTTACGGTGTTACAAGAAGAGACAATGAGACAACATACAGTTGGGCTTATTTTCCACAGCAGAATGCTTTTGTAGTCTTGTATGTTATGATCCGTGTAAAACTCACAACCAATAGGTGCGCAAGTTGCAGATTGTAGAAAGTCATCATTTGGGTGAAGGGAGAGGACATGGTTGCTAGATTTTTTCAGTCACTTGTTAAGAAGCATATACACGGATTCATGAAGAATTCAAATCCAATCGGACTCGGGCAGTGCAGTTAAATTGCAATAGCTAGCTAGCACGACACACTAAAGGAGGGATTCAGTAAACACTGCTGTTTATGTATGTCACCTACTGTATTTGCTGCCTATAACATGTTAGTCAATGTTTCCCCTCTTAATTGAAAGGTAGAGCTTCTGCCAACTTTTCAAAAAAAAAAACACGTTAGCCAATTTACTCCTTCATTTCCGATCCAATCGGCCCTAGATTCATGACAGTGTAGCAAGGCAGTAATGGCTCGCCCATAATAAGAAATCTTTGCCACTGCGATTGCGAAAAAGTAGTTAGTTGTTCAGAAGAGAGGACTCGAGACTGAATTAAGCTTGACGATTATGTTCTTGGATAAAACTGAGGCTCACTTGTGTGGTCTAAAAGTTCTTATGAGGTTGGCTAAACATTAAACCTCAAGAGTTAAAATGATCTAAAATTTAGTAGCTACCCTTTAGATAATGGGATCCAAACAGAGCCTTAAAATGGTTTAAGCTATTTTTTTTTCTAGTCAAACTCCTAACAGATCAAGCACGCTTCAAACAGAGTAGTTGGTTAGTGAGAAAACTAGAAGCTGGAATCCGTACGTAATAATTCAACCACAAGTACACGTACAAATGATTAAATGAAATGGTCCAAACATACAACAGATTATTAATCTTAACAAAGACTGAAGGGATGGAACTTATTCTTGGACGGCATTGCATTGTTGGCGTAATATAATCCATATATACTCCACCGACCTAACAGTCTTTTACCTGTTGCTCTGGTCCCCTTTTCTTTTCTTTTCTTTCTTTTGGGCGCGCGTGTATATATCTGTGTACACGATGTACGTTCAGTAATCAGTTGCAACAAAAGTCATGCATGCAACTGGAATCCCCCGGCCGGCCAGGCCAAATCAGCGTTTTATTTCTTGGCTGAAAGCAACAGATCACAACTTTTCGGTGGAGAACTGGAGATGCATGCTACGTATAAGAAACCATGTGGAAGCAATGGATCGGACAACTAGAAAAGCAATTTGCATTGCATACCCGCAGTTGGTCTTATTTTCACGTTTCGTTTCTTGTGAGAAAATGGAAGAAATGACAGCGAAATGCACTTGAATGTGCTATGATCCGTGCAGGAGAAAGAGTACCGGACGCGTCAAATCACTACTTACCTTTATTTCTTTTTTTTTCCTCCCTATTTATTGCCTGTACAGTTCAAGTTCCAATCAGAAAGCGTAATACATCATGAAAATCAAGAAAACTATTCAATAGCCTTTGCCCACCACCATACTTGATCAAACCTAGAACGAACTGCTAGGCTTTCCCACCAAAAGGGGGAAAAGCAGAGGAAGACTAAGCTAGTACAGCTCGAGCATAGACATCAGCAACTTTATTACGTCATTGCAGTTCTCCAGCATGCATGAAAACCAAAACTTGGCCTTCCCTAGTTTCATCTTGCAATCCAGTTTTTCTACCAAAAAAAAGTACCACAAACAAGCCTTGCATTGCATTAACCTGCAATCACTGTGTATACAACATACTGTTTGGCATGAACATACAAATCTACAGCTTTTTCATGTACATGATCTGAAGCACTCATGAAACTCCCAACTCTGAATCTGCTCTCAGGAATAACCAGATATATATATCACCTCAGTAGCACTCATGAAAGTCCCAAGTATTTTTTAGGCCAAGTATTTCTTTTTCTTACAACCACCCAAATATGCTTGCAGTTGCATAGACAGTACTAGGGGGTACAAAACAAGCTTGGCATTCTTCAGTAAAAGAGTAAAACTGGATGAAAAGCAACTTGATCTGCCAGCACTTAAGCACTACTTCTGAAATAGGGCAGCAAGCTCCCCTTTTTCGGCCATGGATGAAATAATATCGCAGCCTCCCACGAGCTCCCCTCCAATGAAAATCTGAGGGAACGTCGGCCAGTTGCTGTACGTCTTCAAGGTCTCTCTTAGCCCATGGTTGTGTTCCTCATCAAGCACATCAACAGTTACGAAATCCGCTCCATGTGCTTCCAAGATACCCACCACCCTTTGTGAGAATCCGCACTGGGGAGCACTCCTTGATCCTTTGATGAAGGCTACCACTTTGTTCTCCTTCACCAACCGGTCTATCAACTGTTCTAGTGGAACAGTCAGCTGGACATGGCGTCCAGGTGTCAACCGCAAGTCAGGAGGCCTCTGGGGGGCACCAACCCAGGTATTGTTTCCTGCAACATTCCCTGGTGGCGCTTTGCCAGTGGCCTCTATATGTTCTTGCATCCATGATTTCCACGCGTTATTAAGGGTAGCTCGATCTGGTGTCTCCTCATCTGATACTGCGACCTGCACATGGCACAATGTCAATGCAAGAACATATTCAAATACTAATAAACATGCCAAATTTTCCTTTTGACAGATTTAATTTGTGCAGAATAATATTGTACCGATAAATACAAAAGAAATGAAACAAAAGAGGAGTTAGGGCAGCAGGTGTGTCTAAGTCTTTAAGGCCCAGTAGAGAACCAGGGAAATATTCAGAAGGGTTGTTATAACAACTTCAATTCACAGGCTTGACTGAAATGAGCGCAGGGGGGAGCACAGGATGGGTTAGAACAACCACTAGCTAAAACTTTGACCTGAATTTATGTTATTTCATCAAATCCTTTGGCATTTAAACATTATATGAAGACCTATCCAGATTTGCATGAGCCAGCCTCATATAGTAAGTTAAAACATGCAGTTGCTAACTTGCCATAGAAGAATAAGGAATTCAATGTCCACAAACCTGCTATAAAGAAGAGGCTTGTGAATAATGTGATATCAAAACTACTAGCTACCGTCCTAATAAAGTTAATCAGTTACATAGGTTTGAATGAAAATACAATGATAAATACTAAATCAACTACCAATATGCACATATTGTTTTGCAGACAGTAGCTGAGCATAACGAATGAGAAATGCAAACTCCCACATGAAGCAAAGTATAGCGACTGATACTAGTAGAGATGTTTATGCAACATCCAATCAACGAGAATATTGTTATTGACTCAGAAGAATGGATAAGGTAAGCATTTCGTCTATTCGCAACTACAAAAAATGGTGCCCTTTTCCCTGCTTTCGGCCACCAACAAAAGTGAGAAAGAAGACACAGTTAAACCATTCCAACAATTCCTTCCTCAGTGGACCAAATTAGCATGTACTCCGTATCAGTTTTCCCAAATTAACGATCCCCAATACCAAGCTAGCTCAAAGGTTTAGTTCCAAAGCGAGGTCTAAACTAATGTAATTGGGAGCATAATCATATACAGGAGCATATACTGTAGTAATATGATGATACATGCTGAGAAAGCTTAGTCGACGCCGTACCTTGACGGAAGCACAGAGGTTAGCGGGCACCTTCCGGCGGTGGCCCTCGACACTGGCCCTGACGTTGCGCGAAATCCCGACGAACTGCAGCTCCCCGGCGGGGTCGTAGACGCCGTAGACCCCGGGCTTTGGGGGCAGGGCGTCCTCGTCTACCAGGGGCTGGGTGGGCTCTTGAGGGATGGGCACGGGGGACGCCTCGGAGAGCCTCTTGAAGGCAGCGACGGCGAGGGAGCGGGAGGCGCGACGGCGGCGACGGAGAGGGAAGCGAAGGGTGTTGTAGGACGACGAGGAGGAGGCCGCCGGCGCGGAGAGGAGAGGGAAGGCGATGCGGAGAGAAGCAGCAGCGGTGGTGGTGGAAGCCATGGCGATAGGGAGATGGTGCGGCGGTGAGGCGGCGTCTGCCTTTTCGTCGGCGGCGAGTGGTGGTGGTGGCGTCTTCTTTCAGTCGGATCGGAATCGTATATGGGCTTCTTTTCGGCCCATATCAAGAGGTCCGTTTCTGCTGTCTGTTGATTGCAGGCTGCCGTGGGCCGGCCTGCTGCCCTGCTAGACCCCACCTGCAAATACAGTTTGGATAGCCTGTTCTAGTGTTCTGAACTTTTGCTCTTATTTTTTTTTCGTTCTCAATCGGAACACTGTTTTTGCTCACAGTAATTTGTGCTCGGAATTATTCTCTAAACAAAGATACAATATTTTCAAAGATGACTTTTATGGTTTGTTTGGATAGAAGCATAGCCGTCCAAAATCGGATAATTATGGGCATCAGTTGTTGTGGCAACCATCTATGTGTTGGTTGACACAACGGGGGAAACCTCGGGTGAACAAATTATTAAGTTACTTGTCTCCGATTGGTGATTGGCTTCATCTCCATTGTTCTCTATTGTGATTGATTGTTTATCATATTAGTGATTGTCAGCACTTTTCTTCACCGTCGATATAAGAATCACCTTCCTCTCCCTTATTTTTACTTACCTAACTTTTCTTGTTTAGCTTGTGTAGTAGTTGTTGTTTTTGCTAGCTCTCTAGAGTAGTTAAGTAGCAACTTAGCTTTTGAGTGACATAGAGATCATAGCATACAGAATTGTCAATAAAAGTCTTGCTCACTGTAACACCTCTGGTGTTAATCAACTAAAACTTTGCCATGTCATCATGTTTAATGCAAATCATTGCATTTAGCAAATCAAAAATGCATTCACTAAAAAGAAATTTTTATATATAGGTGAAATGTGTTTTAGTCAAGTAGGTGTGTTATGGTTTCATTATGTTTTGGAATGCTCATTGTGACCTATTTTGACTATATATTATGATGAAAGTTGAAAATGGTATTGAATTATAAAGGAGAAAGTTTAAATACTCCTATTTCCTATTTAACCCTTTTCTTATAATTCAAAATCTAAGTATAATTTGACTATGGTTCAAAAAGCAACTTTGTTGTACTCATTGAGAGGAGGAAACTTGGTATTTAGAGTTTTTCAAGTTTCCATATAAAATTTAAAGTTAATTCAAAATTATTCAAACTCCAAATGTCACTTTTACTTTAAATTTCAAAATGGGGATAGAATTTCAAAATAGTTTCTATACCAAAGTTGAAGATCTTGAAAAGTTAGGAAAACTTTGTTTTTGGAGATTTTTATGTTCTTGTATAAATTTGAGAGAAATTAAAAAGGGGGCAAATTAGGGTTTACATATTTTTCAAATTTGAACTTGAATTTCAAAAACTAAACTGAATTTGGGTATACTTCTTTAAGCAAAGTTGTTCATCTCAATTTAAGGAACAAACTTTGTTTTTGTAGATTTTCAAGTTGTTACATAAAATTTGAAGTAATTTTGATTTGAAAGCCAGGGGCAATTCTGTAATTATGGCATGAACAGCTCGGTTTCCAACCGCCGGCCGCCACCGTCGCGATTTCGTGGAATTGAGCAGCTGGCAAGCTTCGCGACCCCTCCAGCCACCTCCCCGTCCTCTTTGCTCTATAAATAGGTCGTCGTCGATGGCGTTCTTCTCCTTTTCCCGAAACGCGCCGCCGCCGGAGCTCCTCCACCCGCCGCCGTCGTTCGTCGCCGTCGATCGTCATTTCGTTCCACCACTTCTCCACCAGCTCCGCAACCTTCCTAACCTTCTCTGGACACCGGCCGCAACCCCTTTCCTCCCTCCAAGCCCGCGTGCGAGCTCGTCTTCTCCGGCGCTGACCGGAGCGCCGCCGGGAGCCCGCCGTCGTCGTGGTCGTGCTCCGGTGAGCTTTGGCTTGCTATTCATCGCGTTTTAGCTTCGTTTAAATGCCGTAGTCACGGTTGACTTGCCCGTTTGCCCAGCCGAAGTCCCGACTCGCCGGACCGTCGCCGCCGAGCCGCCGTCGTCCGCCATCACCGCCACCGACCCCTCTCCGGTCTTCCTCCGTCGAAGATAGTGCACGTCCTGTGCTCGCGGTGAGCCGCTACCCATTTCCCTGCCTTCCTTTTTACCTCTACCGGACGGCCGTCGCCGGAACACCGGTGCCGCCGCGCGCGTGATCACCGCCGGCGCCATGCCGTGGCCATGGCCCGAGCGGCAAGCTACAGTACCGGGCCGGGCACTGTAGCAGGCCTTAAATAGGCCGGCCCATGATGAATAGTAAAGGACCAGAACAGTAGCAGGCCATGAATAGTAGTAAGCCGTGCACAGTGCTGGGCCGGTTTCGGCACAAATACGATTTTTTTCTTTTATTTAGCATTTATTTATTTCTTTAATGAATGAATAGTGTCTGATATTTCAAAATTCATATAAATTCAAATATGAGTCCAAAAATTATGAAAATTTTTGTGTAGCCTCTTTGATAGATGTAGATTACATGAAAAAATTTAAAACCTTGAATTTGAAAATTTTTGTAGGAGATAAAAATACATTATTTAATTAAAAAATGGAAATTCCCTGATTTTTATAGATTAAAATAATTATCCAAAAATCATAAAATTTATTTTGCTACTGTTTCTCACTATGAGGATCATTCACAAAAATTTTGGGAATTATTTGAAAAAGTTTATTTCTTTTATAATTATTGTTTAATTAATTAATTAGAAAAATGCTTATTCTTTTAAGATAATGACTTAGGGTTGTGTGACTTTGGATTGTGTG